>PVKS010004424.1:56559-93617 GCA_004027875.1 Aplodontia rufa | reverse complement strand
GCAGGGCTCTGGTGTGCAGCAGGGCTCTGGTGTGAAGCAGGGCTCTGGTGTGCTGCAGGGCTCTGGTGTGCTCTCACAGGTTGGCTGTGAAGTTTTATTCAAGTTGTGCTACGGGGAGGGCAGGGGCTGTCTCCTCAGGAGCCAGTGAGAGTGCCTTGGTGCCTGGCAGGAGGGCATCCCAGCCAGTGTGCAAATTCCCAGGAGTCCTCACAAACACTGGGAGAGGGAACCCAGGCCAGGGCAGGGCTTGGGCTCCTCCTGTTTGGTAACTAAAGTGACCTTTACCTTGAATGAGGTAGCAGGTGGATGAGAGTTGTCCTCTGTTCATCTCCTTGGCAGGGCTACCAAGAGCATCCACATCAGTCCAAGAACTCACTGAGTTCTTCCTTAAAAGGCTATAAAGTCAGGTAACGCTGGCCTAACCACGTGGGGCCCCTGCCACAGCCCCTGTGAGCAGTCTCCCCACTCTGCTCTGTGAGCGGGCGACATCAGCAACACCCTGCCCAGACGCCATTCCTTCCCAAAGCAAGCCCTAGTGGGACCTCTGGGGTCCTAAATGCTTTACTTTGAATTGTTTCTTGTTCCTTAATACTCAATGTGAGAAGGTAAAAATGCTTTCTTGTGAAAAAGTTGTTATAAGAAATTGGATCTCCTTGGGAGTGAGGATGCACGGCCAGCCAGGTGTAGGGAGCCGGGTTTCTGGAACCAAGGGGAGGAAGAAATGGACATTGGAGGGCTAAAACACTTCTGTCTCATATTAATGTACAAATTACATTAATATTATATCTATAATAATATAAACATAAACATATACTACAACATATTTATATTACTTTATAAAATATTATAAAACATCCTTAAAATAATCATTTACATTAGAATCAATTTTAACACAAGTATAATAAAGCACCTTAGCTGGGGGTCATGCACGCCTGTAATCCCCGAGACTTGGGAGGCTGAGGTAGGAGGGTCACAAGTTTGAGGCCAGCCTCTGCAATTTAGCAAGGCCTTCAACAACTTAGCAAGACCTCGTCTCAAAAAAAAAACAAAAAAGAAAAGGAAAGAAGAAAGTAAAATGGTTCAGGATGTAGCTCAATGGTAAAGCACCTTGGGTTTGATCCCCATTTCCAAAAACAAAACATCATCACCAGAAATGTGTACTTTCTACAAATATAAATAACATGTTGGGCTGGAGCAGTGGCTCAGTGGTTAGAGTGCTTGTATGGCATGTGTGAGGACCCAGGTTTGAACCTGTTGGAGCAACAAAAATCAGATGAAAAAGATAAATAGAATTGATTCTCTCTCTCTCTCTGTCCCTTTCTCTCTTTTAAAAAAATATTTATGTATATATGTGTGTGTGCAAAATCCAGAAATATCTACAGTTATCTTACCACCCAGAATTAATGTCAACATTTGGGATCCTTCAGATCTTGCTTTTTGCCTATACGTAGATAGGGAAACACATAGATACACTGAACACCCACCCATGCTAATTTTACACTCTCGACACAGAGAGAGGATGCTTCTTTTCCAATAGTTCCAGCAAAAGTCCCAGTCACCTCTCATTGGCCTAGCTTGGGTCATGTGTCTCTTCCTGGGAAAGTTACTTTGATGAATTGTCAGGCCTGGGTTATGCACTCATTCCCACCCAAATCAATGTAGACAGAAAGTTGGGTGGGGGGAAGTGGGTCCCCCACACACAAAAAGTCAGATTGATACTCAGAGAAACAGGACTTTTTGCTGAGCAGTGGCAACTTACACGTTCATACAGGGATGTCACTGTGCTCTCTATGCACAATTATTCATTGAACCTTCATGTGTGTGCCCATGATGTTCTCTGCACAAAATGCCCTATGCTACTGTGATCACTTGAATAGGAGGAGTGTCCCCCAAAGGCCCTTGTAGTAAAGGCTTAGCTCCCCAGGTGACACTTTTGGGAGGCACTGCGGATGTTCAGGTCTGGGACCTGCTGAGAGGTCCTTGGGTCAGTGGAGGCAGGCCTTTGAAAGGGATCCTGAGACCCTGCAGTGCTCTCTCTGTTTCCTGATGTGAGCAGTTTGCTCTGTGGCTTGCTCCCTCCTGGGATGACCGGGATGACCACCCCACCCAGGAATTGAACCTCCAGAACTGTGAGCCACACACCTTGCTACTCTGCGGGAGAGATGCCACGGTCAAGGTCTCCTCCTCCATGAATCCTTCCCAGGCAGCCCCCTGGCAGCCCCGTGCGCTGGGGCCATCATGCGCTGCTTGGCTTCCTTTTGCCCCATTGCTCAGCACTTCAGCTGCCACAGAGAAGTCTCCTGGCCAAGACCTATGGAGTAAACCCTCCTTTTTCAGAGAACTCCTGGAGTGCCCCACCCGCCAAGGCAGTGCTGAACTTCCCAAAGGTCTGTTTCCACTGGTAAAGTGTTATTTGAAACTTGGAGGCAGTTTCTCTGAACCAAAGCTGTGGATGATAAGCAACTTCTAGAACTTACAAAAGTCATTTTAGCCTGTAGAGATCAAATTATTGGAACGCAGGCTTTTTTAATTTTTATTTTTTTCATCTGGTTTTTGTTTTTACTCCACTTAGTTGTATATGTGGTGCTGGGGATCAAACTCAGGTCCTTGCACATGCCAGGCAAGCACTGTACTGCTAAGGCACCTCTCCAACCCCTGGACATGTATGTACTTTTTTAAGTTGTTACACTTATTGCTTACATAAATGAGATGGAGCATGGGGAAGTTCTTTGCAAATGTAATTGTTATCATCATTAGTTTTCTCTCTCTCTCTCTCTCTCTCTCTCTCTTTGTACCAGGGATCAAACACAGGGGTGCTTAACTACTGAGCCACATCCCCCACCTTTTTTACCTTTTTTTTGAGAGGGTTTCACTAAGTTGCTTAGAGCCTCACTAAATTGCTGAGGCTGGCTTTGAACTTATGAACTTCCTGTCTCAGCCTCCCAAGCCACTGGGATTAACACACACGCACCACCATACCCAGCTTTCTGCTTTCTTTTCTTGCTACCAAGTCGCCATCACATTTGGTTTAACTAGGTGGTGAGAAGAAAAGTTCTTAACACATCATTGCTGCCCTGAGCAGCCAGGTGTTCGGTGGTGTGGGACACTCCCTTGAAGGGATACTTCTACCTATCATTGCAGCCAGAGTGACTTCTGAGTACTTTGTCCAAAATGAGGAAGAGCGTGGAGAACACTCTTCTCTCTCCTACCAAAGGCAAACACTTCCTGGTCAACCACTTAGGGCACAGATTATGGTAAAGTAGGAAGTTGTCACTCTTGGAGTACCCGGGGTGGGTGCATTTCTTATCAGATTGGAGACAAATACTTAACTGGTCCCAGAGAACAATCTCCTAAATTTTGACTTTTCATTGTTTCTCAATGACATCCTGAGTATGAGACCCACCAACCAAAACCCTGGCCCACACACGGAGCTGGCAATCAGTGTGATACCCTACTGTTCCATATGACTGGATAGAGCAGGATCACCAAGAATTTCTATTTTTTTCTTTTTTTTATTAAGAAATGTAATTATTGTACAATCAAAAATGCATCCAAAGTAACAATATAATATGTACATGTTCTTAAATTAAATTTACCCCCTAGATCCCCCCTATTCTCCCATCATTTCCCCTCCCCACCTGCCCTTTCCCCCTCCTTCCTGATAACATCTCTGTGAATGCCCTAGGTTATGTTTTACTGTGCTTTTGGTGGGTCTAAGACATGAGGGTTGACAATCTTTCACACTGGCCTGGGTCTAGCTCCAGCCTCCACAGATGAGTGAAGACATTTGACCCTTGATTCTCCGGGTTAGGCTAACTTCGCTCAACATGATTTCTTCCACTGCCATCCATTTACCTTCAAAGGCTGCAATTATCATTGTTTCTAATTGCTTTTGGATCCATTCATCCAGTGAGGGTCATCTTGGTTGGTTCCATAATTTAACTATTGTAAATTGAGCTGCTATGAACATGGATTTTGTTGTGTCGCTGTAATGTGCTGATTCCAACTCCCCTGGAAAAATACCCAGGAGAGGGATAGCTGGATCATACGGTGCGTTCATCCCTAATTTTTTGAGGATTTTCCACACTGCTTTCCAGAGGGGTTGTACCAGTCTGCAGTTCCACCAACAGTGTGTTAGTGTCTCTATCTCTCCACAACCCCTCCAGCATCTATTATTGTTTATATTCTTCATTTTTGCCATTCTGACTGGCATGACATGAGATCTTAATGTAGTTTTGATTTGCATTTCTCTGATTACTAGTGATTTAGAGCACTTTCTCATGTATTCATTGGATTGTTCAGTGTCCTCTGTTGAGAAGTTTCTATTTAGCTCTTTGGCCCATTTATTTATTGGGTTGTTTGTGTTTTTGAGGATGAGATTTTTGAGGACTTTGTAGATTCTGGATATGAGACCCCTGTCAGAAGAATCACAGGCCATGATTCTCTCCCATTCTGTAGGAAGCCTCTTGACAATTTTGATCATTTCCTTGGCAGTGCAAAAGCTTTTTAGCTTTATGACATCCCACTCACTGATTTTTTACTTTACTTCCTTCACTTTAGGAGACATGTTGAGAAAGTCTTTGCCTACTCCTAAATGCTGAAGTGTCAGACCTAATTTGTCTTCCATCAGTTGCAAGGTAGCTGGTTTAATTCCTAGCTCCTTGATCCATTTTGATTTGATTCTTGTGCAAGGAGAAAGATATGGGTCTAATTTCAACTTTCTGCAAATGGCTGTCCAGTTTGTCCAGCACCATTTGTTGAAAAGGCTGTCTCTCCTCCATGTAACATTTTGTCCCCCTTTGTCAAAAATCAGATGCTTAAAGATTTGTGGGTTTGTTTCAGGGTCTTCTATTCTATTGGTCTTCATTCCTATTTTGATACCAGTACCATGCTGTTTTTGTTACTACAGCGCTATAGTATAGTTTTAGATCTGGTTGCAAAACCACCTATTTTGTCTTTCTTGTTTAGTAATGTTTTGGCTATTCTGGGTTACTTATTGTTCCAAATGAATTTGAGAATTGCTTTTTCTATATCTGTAAAGAATGACATTGGTATCTTGATGGAGATTGCATTGAATCTATAAAGAGCTTTTGGCAGAATGGCCATTTTTATTATATTAATTCTGCCTAACCAAGAGCAAGGAACGCTTTTCCATCTTCTCAGGATGGATTTTATTCTTCAGTGTCCAGTAATTTTTGTTGTAGAGGTCTTTGACTTCTCTTGTTAGATTAATTACCAAGTATTTTTTTCTTTTCAAGGATATTGTGAATGGGACAGATTTCCTGATTTCTTCTTCTGCCCTATTATTGTTAGTGTATAGGAAAGCTGTTGATTTATGTGTATTTATCTTGTAGCCTGCCACTTTGTTAAATCTGTTTATAAGTTCAAGCAGCTTTCTGGTGGAGTTTTTTAGATCTTCCAGATAAAGAATTATATCATCAGCAATCACCAAGAATTTCTGAAAAGTATCCCACATGAAAGAGAGCCACCAAAACAAGCAAACAGAAAAAAAATTTTAAAGAATTGAAAGGAGGGACTGGAGCGGTGGCTCAGTGGTAGAGCACTTGTGTGGCATATGCAAGAACCCAGGTTCAAACTTCCAGCACCACATACACAACTAACTGTTGGAAAAACTAAAACAACAACAACAAAAGCATGAAAAAAATAAATAAAATTATCTCTTTCTAAAAAAAAAATTTAAAGTTTTATGTATGCATTTAACTATAGCTTCAGAGTTCTAAAAGAAGATCCACATCTGTGAAGAATAAGATGGCCTGGCATAGTGCACACACCTGCAATCCCAGCGACTTGGGAGACCAAGGCAGAAGGTTCACAAGTTCAAGGCCAGCCTTAGCAACTTAGTGAGACACTGTTTCAAAACAAAAACAAAGGAAGAAAAAAAAAAAAACAAAGAAGGACTGCGGATGTAGCTAAGTGGTAAAGCACCTGTGGGGTTCAATCCCCAGCACCAAAAAGAAAAAAAGAAGCTGGGTATATTGGCACACCCCTGTAATCCAGAGACTCAGGAGGCTGAGGCAGGAGGATCAAAAGTTCAAAACTAGACTCATCAATTTAGCAAGGCCCTAAGCAATTTCGTGAGACCCTGCCTCAAAACAGTAAATAAACGGGCTGGGGATGATGCTCAGTGATTAAGGCCCCTGAGTTCAATCCCAAGTACCAAAAGAAATGAAGGAAAGAAAAAAGAATCAGATGATAAGAAAAAGGAATAGAGGATGATATAGAGCTCTGAGAAATTGAAGCGTGTGTCAACTAAAACAAAAGACACAACAAAACAGTAGAAAAATAAGGTTGAGAAACCACCCAGAAAGTAGAACAAAACAGTAAAGATATAAAACCAAAGAGAGAAAAGAGTGTTAGAATTCAAGGTGTTCCAACATCTATATTCAGCCTCAGAAAACAAAGGATAAAAAAATGATATCCTGGCCTGTAATTTCAGTGATTTAGGAGGCTGAGAAAGGAGGATCATAAGTTTGAGGCCAGCCTCAGTGATTTTGCAAGACCCTGTCTCAAAATGAAAAATTATAAGAACTAGGAATGTAGCTCAGTAGTAGAGCATCCCTGGGTTCAATCCCCAGTTCCACTGAAGAAAAAAGAAAGAAAACTTCTCAGAAGTGAAAGACATGT
This sequence comes from Aplodontia rufa, assembly GCA_004027875.1. Taxonomy (NCBI): domain Eukaryota; kingdom Metazoa; phylum Chordata; class Mammalia; order Rodentia; family Aplodontiidae; genus Aplodontia; species Aplodontia rufa. The sequence continues at coordinate 86,972 of PVKS010004424.1, read as the reverse complement.
ATCTCCAAATTAGAAGTGCCCACTAGATGTCCAATAATGGAGGAAAGTGCAAAGCAATATTTTGAAATCAGAGCCAGGACGAGGGGAATAACCTGATCTCGACCTGCAGGAGGAGGAATCTTAACTGCAGCACACGATGCTGGAGAGTCGCGCTGCGCATGCCCTTTTATCCTGGACGAGAATTCTATACTTAGCCAAATAAAGGGTAAGTATGGAATCAAGATATTTTCAGATATGTAAGAACTCAAAAAGTTTACCTCCCACACAGCGTCTTGGGAAGACAGTAAAACATGATTCAGTGAAACGAAAGACTAAGCCAAGAACAAGGGACACAGGCGCTCCAGGAAACGGAAAAGCAACCCGGAGGGAACACTGAGAGGAAGTCCTAAGACGCCACCTACGCCCAGGTGGAGGGAGTGACCTATGCAGACTGCTTCTGGACGACAGCTCAGCGCTGGAGCGGTGGCTCAGCAGTTGGAGCACTTGCCTGGCAAGCACGAGGACCCAGGTTCAAACCCCAGCACCACATACACAACTAAGTGTGTATGAAGGATGAAGGCCTGATAAAAAAATGAATAAAATTGATTCTCTCTCTCTCTCTCTCCCTTACTCCCTCTCTCTCTTTAAAAAAAAAAAAAAAAAGATGACAGTGGGTACTTTCAGTAGTGTGCCCTACTGATAGGCACACAGCTGAAAGGTTCCCAGCAATTATTTGACACATTTGAACATTTGGGGGGAAAACTTTGCTAAAAAGCCAGGCATGGTGGTGCAAGTTTATAATCCCAGCTACTCTGGAGGCTGAGGCAGGAAGATTGCAAGTTCAAAGCCAGACTTGGCAATTTAGAAAGAGCCTGTCTCAGGTTGTGGTGCACATCTATGATCCCAGCAACTCCGGAGGCTGAGACAGGAGGATCATAAGTTCAAGACCAGCCTCAGCAATTAACAAGGCCCTAGCAACTTAACAAGACCCTGTCTGAAAATAAAATACTAAAAGGGATAGGGATATAGCTCACTAGTAAAGTGCCTCTGAGTTCAATCTCCAGTACCTTAAAAAAATGAATTCTCAAGAAAGTAGAGAAGATAACAAAGAGTCATTTTTTTTTTCCCAAAAGAACAGTGGCTGAGAATTTTCCAGGAATGAGGAAGCATGAAAACATTAATGGGAGGCTGGAGCAGTGGCTCAGCGGTTACAGCGCTTGCCCAGCATGCGCGAGTACGCAAGTCCAAACCCCAGCACCACATGCACAACAAAGTCTTGGAGCAATGAAGGCCACATGAAAAACAAAATAAAAATTGCTTTAAAAATAAATAAAAATTAAAAAATAAAAACATTAATGATAAAATTAGAGAGAACATAAAGAATAAATTTGAAATTTTTTAAAGAGAGAGATAAAGGGAGAATCAATTTTATTTAGCTTTTCATTTGGCTTTCATTGCTCCAACACTTTGTTGTGTAAGTGGTGCTGGGGTTTGAACCTATGTCTTCATGCATGTCAGGCAAACACGGTATCTGCTGATCCACCCCTGGGACCCTAATTCTGTATCTTGGCTAGTCTGAATAATGAATAGTTATTATTCTACTGATGCTTAATCATCACGTCTTTGGCCAATGGGAGCCTGCAGTTCTTTTGATGCAGTTCTTTTGATAAGATCCTAATAGTCTTTGGCCACTTCCTTCTATCTAGTTTGACAAATTTTTCACATTTGTATGCTATAACACACAGGATAAGGTAACGTGTAAGATACGCATGACAATTTTCCCTAGGAGCCCTGGTCCTTTTAGCTGACATGATATTTAGAAACCACAATCTGGGAGCTAGAGGGTGCTCACTATTGCTGGATTGATGATTGCTTCTAGGACTCCCTTGACTCTGCTAGGAAATAAGTTATTTTAAATTGATAAGTTATTTTTTTTTTTAAAGAGAGAGGGACAGTGAGAGAGAGAAAGAGAGAAACAACTTTATTTAGTTTTTCACATGGCCTTAGTTGCTCCAACACTCAGTTGTGTACGTGGTGCTGGGGTTTGAACCCAGGTCCTCGTGCTTGCCAGGCAAGCGCCGAAACCCCTGAGCCACCGCTCCAGCCCTGATAAGTTATTTTAAATTAAATAATAAGTCTGTACTTATATTTCCTATTTATATTTTGGATTTTTGCTTAAGTTATTTGATTTCTCTATTTATATTTCTTTTTCTTTACACTAAAATTCTTGGATCCCAATGATCATAACATTATTGCTTATTTGTTTCACGCACCCTATATGTAATACTTTCAGAATTATAATGTCAATAATATTTCTAAAAATGTGACTTTTTTTGCCCAGTGTGGTGGCGCACAAGTGTAATCCCAGCAAATCAGGAGCTGAGGCAGGAGGGTCCTGAGGTCAAATCCCCAGACTCAGCTGGGGATGGAGCCGTGACTCAGCAGCATTGCACTTGCCTGGCATGCACAAGGACACGAGTTCAAACCCCAGCACCACATCCACAACAAAGTGTTGGAGCAATGAAAGCCACATGTTAAAACTAAATTGATTCTTTCTCTCTCACTGTCCCTCTCTCTCTTAAAAAAATAAAAAAAGCCTCAGCAACTTAGCAAAGCTCTAAGCAACATAGCAAGACCCTGCCTCAAAAGAAAAAAATTTTAAAAAGGGCTATGGCTGTGGCTCAGTGGTTAAGTGCCCCTAGGTTCAATCCCTGGTTAAAAAAAAAAAAAAAGCAATACAGTGTTATTACCTATAGTCACCACACTGTGCAGTAGATCTCCAGAATTTATTCACCTTATAACTGAATGTTTATCCCCTTTAAACAACTCACCGTTTCATCACCTCATCATGCTTTCATTTTATTTGATTTTTTTTAATACTTGGGATTGAACTCAGGGGCAATTGACCACCGAGCCACATCCCCAGACTTTTATATTTTTTATTTTGAGACAGGATCTTGCTAAGATGCTTGGGACCTGCTAACTTGCTGAGATTGGCCGCAAACCTGTTATCCACATGCCTCAGTTTCCAAAGTGTCTGGGATTACAATTTGCTTTTGATATTATGATTTATTCTGATCTTTGGTACATAAGCAAATCTACACACTTACACAAATTAAACAGTAGCATATAATACATATTTTCTCCACTCTGTTTTTTTTTTCATTTTTTTTTAAAAGAGTGAGAGAGAGAATCAGTTTTGTTTATTTTTTTGTCTGGTTTTCGTTTTTCTGACAATTAGTTGTGTATGTGGTGCTGGGGTTTGAACCTGGGTCCTCGTGCAACCCAGGCAAGCGCTCCACCACTGAGCCACTGCACCAGCCCCTGCTCTCTTCATCTGAATAATATATGCTAGAAATCACTCTATGTTAGCATATAGGGATGCCTCCTCCTTTTTCACAACTGCATAGAACTCCTTTGTGGAGATGTACCATAATTAATCTAACTAGCCCCCTACTGAAGGGCAGAATAAAATAAAATTTAAGGTAAAAAATATTGTAAGGACAAAAGTGGGATGTTTCATACTGGTAAAAGCGACAATTCACCAAGAAGACTCAACTGGGAATTTGAATGTGCTTAACAAAACAACCTTGAAATATATAAACCAAAATCCAATGCAATTACAGAGAGAAAGGTTTTCTGGTCTCAGGCCTTTCCTTCCCCTCCCTGGACTGAGTTCCTGAAAGACCAGGACTGTGTTGTTCTTTCCCACTGTAGTCCTTAGCACATGTCTGGCATATAGAGAGGGTCAATAAACACATACATATCAAATACGTAAACAGGGAGCAGAGAGAGGAATAATGTAATCTGTGTGCTACTGGGAAAGAACAGAAGCCCAGAGATGGTCAGAAGCAAGTGAATGTCCGACGAAGCAGACTCCCTGAACTTCTGCCCTCTTCCTTGGGGCTCTGGCTAAAGTCTCACGGACCGTATGAAAGATAAACAAAACTGACCATCTCCTTGGCGTGTAAAAACACAGCAGATCTTTGGGAGTTGTAGCAGCAAGCAATGCAGATGGGGAGCTGCTGGATTTCTTCACCTGGGGTGTCAGTCAGCCCCAGGCTAGGTACCCCTTGCATGTAGGGTGTTGGGAGAGAAGTGTGCTGCAGCCCCAGACCTGCCCTCCTGGGATTCCACCAACTACTGTGCTCAGGTGACCCTGGAAAGGCCCTGCAGAGTCAAAGCCAGCTTTGTGGAGAGGAAAGCTCCATTCTGGGGGAGGGCAGGGAGAAAGGAAGGAGGGCATTGCAGGGAGGGGACAGTGCAGAAGGGCAGGGGGATAACAGATGAGGCTAAATTAATTTTGGAAACCATTAAATCTTTGAAAAGAGAGCATGTTTTCAGCAGGGACAGTGAATCACTGTGATTTGCAGAAACAGGCACAAAGCAATTAGCCATCTGGATTCTGTGGTTTCCAGCCCCCCAGCGGAAACTTCAAGCAAACGGAAGGCTGGTCATTACACAGCCCAGACCCAGCACTCCAGGCTCCACAGATAACTCTGTGCCTCCAGTTGGCTGGGAGTCCAGAGACTTGGGACAAAGGACAACTTGGCAAGAGACAGAAAAATGGGCAGGAAAAGCAACAACAGTCACGGGGAGCCAGTACTACTTCCTTCTTCTTCCTGTGAGTGTCCCTCAGAATCCAGCAAGACTGAGTGAGCAGTTCACTCACCCAATAAGCATTTGCTAATCACCTACTGTCTCCCAGGCCTTCTTGTAGTGCATAAATTATGTCATTTAATCCTCATGATATACATAAGAGGAATTCCATCCATGGCACAATTCCATGGAGACCCATCATGTGATATTTGATATGAACAGCTCTCCCTAGAGATGGAAGCAGAGTGGCCTTGCAGAAGGGAGATTGTTATCTTTGTTGTTGTCGTTTGTTTTTTAAATCAATGAGGAAAAGAAAGAAAAAAAAGAGGAGGAGGAAGAAGACTTGAATTTGCTCAAGGTAAGTAGCAGAACCAAGAAGAATTCAGAATTCTATGCCCCTTCTTATATGACTCATGTTTATAAATCGCTCCTGCGTGGCTCAGAAGGTTGTGAGAACTACATATTACGCATGGATGTTAAAGGGTCTTATGAACTGCAGAGCACCACGGACGGCTGAACTATTAGAAGACAGTGACCCTGGGCTGGAGCGGTTGTGGTGCTTGCATGGCTTACATGAGGATGCGGGTTCGAACCCCAGCACCATGTACATAGCAGAGCGTTGAAGCAACAAAGACCACATGAAAAATTAAATAAAACTGATCCTCTCTCTCTTTAAAAAAAAAAAAAGAAAGAAAAAAGAAAATGGCTATCCCAGTTTCCATCAACCCTCTGAGACCGTAAGATGCTGCCCCTTGATTCATTTCTGGAAACTGCTAGGGATACTGGTTAAGCCCACACAGGAAAAGGATTAGCAGCCCTTTCCAAGAAGAGAAAGTGTAGGTGCCCAGGAGAGCGTTGTTTAAGGAAGCCTGACTGACTAGAACCTGAGGAGGTCCTGGCTCTGTTCTGCATCAGTTTCCACGAAGAGGCAAACCAGGAACGGAGAGCGCCACCCATTCCCACCTCTGCAAGGTCAGTGCTGCTTACTGAGGTGCCCATGTCCTCTCACCTGCCTGGGTTTGTTCTGGGTGCCTGGACCAATTCTTCTGGCTCCATGGCTTGGGAAAGTACCTCTCTGGAGTTTCAGTCAAGAGCTGTTAAGGGGGCTGGGGCCCTGGCTCAGCAGTTAGAGTGCTTGCCTGGCATGCCAAAGGACTTGAGTTCAAACCCCAACACACACACTAAGTGTCAGAGAAACAAATACTAGATGAATAAATAAAATTGATTCTGTCTCTCTCTTTCTCACTGTCCTTCTCTCTTAAAAAAAAAATCCGCAATGGCCTAGAAGACCCCACACTTTGATGACCAAGAGGTTGTCATTTGCTGTTCACCTCTGCAGTCCATCTAATCGCTGTTGGGAGAACTGAGGATGGGGAGAGTGGAGAAAAGAAGGAAAGGCAGAGCGGAGTGCAAAGGGCGTGAACCGCGCAGCAGATACCTGGAGAGCCCAGGCCTCCCATTTCCTTGTCCATCCTCCTGGTCGGGCGGGCGTGCTGAGCACTCAATGAGCTCAGAGGTGCCCTTGGACTAGATCAGGGTTTCAGCAGTGGGAGGGTGGGAACTGCGGTCACCGCCAGGTCCCCCAGGCTTCGGGCTCAGCCACGACTGCCACGTGAAACGCAAGCCTGGTGTTACCAGATCTTTTTATTGGTCCAAAAAAATCAGAACTCTGGATGTGTGTGTGTGTGTGTGTGTGTGTGTGTGTGTGTGTGTGTGTGTGTGTGAACTCCAGATTTCAAAACCCCATGGGGACAGAAGAAAGGGTCTGCAGGTCGTCCGGGCGGGGGCTCGCAGGACAGGCGAAGGCCCTGACCGGTCACCCGCGCTGCGAAGTGGGCGGGAGCGGGCTCAGCACCGCAGGCTGGGAGCCAGGCCCGGGCCCGGGGACGACGCTGGCAGGCAGCGTGGGCTCCTCGCGCCTCTTCTCAGCAACCACGAGCCCCGAAGCCGTCGCGAGGCGGGCGGGCTCGGCTGGGAGTCACCGCGAGGGACCCGGCTCCGGGCCAAGCAGCCGGCCGCCTTCCGGCTCCAGCCTCCCCTCGCGCCTGTCCCGGGCTGGCACCAGGCCCTTCCCAGCAGGGCCGCGCCTTCCCGGCACCGCGCCCGGCCGCCGCCCTTCCCTTCCCGACACCCGGCCCCGGCTGCGGCTCCCGGGCCCGGGAGAGGCGCGGAGGCGGCGGGGGAGCCCCGGGAAGCGCTCCCCGGAAGAAGCCCCGCACGGCGCCTGTCCCGGCTTCGGCTTCCCGGTCCCCCTCCAGGGAGGAAGGTCCCGGGCCGCGGGGTCCCTCGGCGGGGCCGGGGCTTGTCGCTCCCTACCGGTGCAGCCCGGCGACGCGACCTCAGCATCGGCCAACTGGACGAGAGCTGAGACGCAACCACTCCCAGCCTCAGATAAACCTAAGCTGGGGCGTTTCACACAGCCAGAAGGACCGCCGAGGGCAGAGGAACCGTCCCAGACAGGAGGGGTGCAAGAGGCGCGACAGCTAAATGGGGTGCTGGTCCTGGGTGGCAGTGCTGGATCTGCTGAAAATAATTGGCAAAATTTGAATGTGGCCGGTGTAATATCAATATTAAAATTTCCCCAGTTTGCTGGGCGTAGTGGCGCACGCCTGTGATACCTCCGGCTCGGGAGGCCCAGGCAGGAGGATCCTGAGTTCGAAGCCAGCCTCAGCAACTTAGCGAGACTCTGTCTAAAACAAAAAAGTAAAAAGGCTGGAGATGTGGTTCAGTGGTTAAGTGTCCCTGGGTTCAATCCCTGGTACACACACACACACACACACACACACACACACACACGAAGAAAAAGAAAGGAAAAAAATATTTTCCTGAATTTGATTGAAATGTGGTAATGAAAAAGAACGTCCTTAGCTTGTTTTCTCAGTAATACTCAGGGATAAGGGGACATGTCTGCAATTTACTCTCAAAATGATTCAGAAATAGTAACAATAATCTGTACATTATTACTGCTTAAATGGTTTAGTACACAGATGCTGTATGACCCAGCATTTCCACTCCTAGGTGTATGCCCGAGAGAAGTGAAACTTGTACCCAAATGTTCACAGCAGCACTATTTACAGTAGCCAAAACGTAGAAACAACCCAAAGGTCCAGCAACTCACAAGTGGATACCTAAAATGAGATGTGTCCAGATAGGGACTGTTTTCAGCCCTAGAAAGAAATGAAGTTCTGGTACACGCTGACATGGATGAATCTTGAAAACATTATGGTAAGTGAAAAAAGTGAGTCACAGAAGATGACATATGCTTCCATTTATGTGCAGTTTCCAGAACTGGCAAATCTATAAAGACAAAGTAGATGAGCGGTTGCTTAGGGTGCAGGTGAGGGTGGTGTAGGGAAGTGATGCTAAAAGACACAGAGTTTCTTTTGGAGATGATAAAAATGTCCTAAAAGGGACTGTGGAGATGGTTGTACGTACCTGCAAATATACTAAAACCACTGGGTTGTATAATTTGGGTGAATTGTATGGCATGTGACTTGCACCTCAATAGAGCTGTTATCATATCTACAAATGGAGAGACAGTGAAAAACCTTAGCAACTATTGAAACTGGGAGGATATTCAGAATCAATTGTACTGTTCTTGTATCTAAAATTATTTCAAAATTTAAAAGTCGATTTTTAAAAAGAGAGAAACTTACCCATTTACCCATCTTCCACAGAGAGCTGGTTATGGAGTGTACCAGCTCTGGAGTCTGATAGGCCAGGACTCAACTCCACTGTTTACCAATTGTATAACCTTGACCACTCTGGGTCTCAGTTTCCTCATCTGTAAAATGGTAATGACATCGATAGAACATACCTATGAGAACTTTTGTAGACTTAGAGACTGTGCACATTAAGCTCTTAATTTTTAATGTGGTAAGTACTCAATGAATGTTAGATATTATTTCTTCACAAACAATTTAAAAATAATGCATTCTTATGACCAAAGTAGTTTGTGTTCATTATGGAAAACTTTGGAAAATGCAGTCATGTAAACAAAGAAGCAAAAATCACCAGTAACCCCTAAATTCTGTGAAAAATCACTGTTAATTAGAATTTCAAGGGGCTGGTGCAGTGGCTCAGTGGTTACAGCGCTTGCCTGGCATGTGAGAAGAGACGGTTCAAACCCCAGCACCATGTACGCAATGAAGTCTCGGAGCAGTGAAAGTCACAGAAAAACTAAATAAAATTGGTTCTCTCTGTCTCTCTCTCACTGTCCCTCTCTCTTAAAAAAATTAAAAATTTGAAATATATACAATATGTATCATACAATATTTAGCGTATGAACACATTATTTTGTGACGTGCTTTGTTCAATGTAAATAAGAGGCATTTACTGAGTTATTTTCCACATGTCTACTACTAGATTTAGAGCTAAGGATTCTGACATGAATAAGACAGACACCCAGCCCTTGGGAGTAAGTGAAATCTAGAAGCAAGAGAGACTTATTAGACAATTATTAGAGGGGACAATTTGATGAAAGCCACCTTGGTAAAGAAAAACAGAAGGGCCTGCCCTTCTAAGCTTGTTACAAGGGCTTTCAGAGGTTCTTGGTTGCTAAAGAGACATTTCAGGCAGAGAAATGGGAAAGTGCTGTGGGGGCAGACACCAGCTAGGGCGGGGTCATGCATTGTTTCCACAGGTGGATCACAGAAGGTGGGGTGGAAGCAGATAAAAAGGGGCCTTACATGTCATGCCAATGTTGTTGGAGTATAGCCCTGTCTTCGTGGTTAAAACAGATCTCAGACCTTCTAACTACCACTCTTATGACAAAGTATTTAGTCCTAGACATTGGAGCCAGGTTGACTGAGTTCAAAGTCTGTCTGTGCCACGTACAAGCTGTGTGGCTTTGGGCAAGTTATTTAACCTCTCTGAACCTCAATTTCTCATTCAGGCAATGGGAAAACAATCAATTTCTGTAGGTTGTTGTGAGGATTAAATGAATTTTCAGCACATGTAGCTTACTTAGAGCAATGTCTGGCACGTAATTCAAACCCCAGCACCACATACACAAGTGTTCATCTGATGAAACAAATGATTTTGCAGAAAAATACATCCTGTTCACTCCAGAGCATTTCCCCTGGTGTCTGGAACCAGTCAGAGTGGTCAGGGTCAGAGCCACTTTTTTTTTTTTTTTTTTTTTTTGTACCAGGGATTGGATCCAGGGGCACTTAATCACTGAGCCACAGCCCCGGCCTGTTTTTTTTTTTAAATTTGAGACAGGGTCTCACTAAGTTGTTGAGGCTGGCCTCAAACTTGCCATCCTCCTGCCTCAGCCTCTCAAGCCACTGGGATTACAGGCATGTGCCACTGCATGTGGCTCAGAGTCACTATCAAGGGAGTCCAGAGAAGTCGAAGGGGTGCTAGAGAAGAGAGGCTGCAGGCTTGGTAAACCCAGATGTGGTGGCTGAAAAGGAAACTGACCCAGGGTCCACAAGCTCCCCATACAGCTTCTCCCAGTCAGCTAGGGAAGGGGAAGGCCTTGTGGAGCAGCACGGGGGAGCCAGGAGGCCTGGCATCCTAGGGCTCGCTCAGTCCCTAACCCACAGTGTGACCTTGGACAAGTCTTTTCCCTCTCTAGGTCTGAGCTGATGTGTGGAATGAGAGGGTTGAATTGTATCAAGTTTTGCAGTTTGGAATACACAGACCCTTCAATCATGAATGGGCTTCAGGGCATTGGTGCTACCCTCAGCCATAGGTGAAATTCTGTGTGTGTGTGTGTGTGTGTGTGTGTGTGTGTGTGTTTCTGGGGAGGAGTGCGAACTTGTCTTCAGTTCACCTAGCTGAGTTTAAGTGACCTCTGTGGTCCCTTGTGTTGGGCATGGGTAGATGGAAGCTTCCTGAGGACAGGATGTGTCTTAACAGCACAGCATGTTGTCTGGCACATAGTGGGTACTAAATCGAGGTTTACTGAATGACTGAAGACACTCGGAAATGCTGGAATGTGACCACAGTGAGGGATGGGGTGGATGTTGGCATAGGGTCTAGGCAGTAGGAGTGAAATGGGCCAGTGACACAGGGCTGATGAGGGGTCTGGGTGATGGGGAGTAAGGGAAGGTGTCATCTAAGAACATATCCTGGATTCGGCTCGGTTTGGAGACTACCAGCCACACGCTCCTCTACTCTCCTTGGTTCCTTATGGGAGACTTGGTCAAGTCAAGCCCACCCCAAGGTTTAGCACCTAAATGGGCTCGATTGCAGCATTTAATATTCCCAAGGTTGGTTGTTTCTTTTCTTGTGTGAGTGTAGGGGAGTTGTTTTTGTTTTTGTTCCTGTTTCTATTTTTTGCAGTGCTGAGGATTGAACCCAGGGACTAGCACATGCTAAGCAATAGCTCTACCACTGAGCTACATCCCCTCATTTTCTCCAACTAGACAATCCATTGAACCTGAAGAATGCAGCCTGGTCTCTGGTGGTCACTAGGGCTGGTGGAGAGGGAATAAAAGGATAGAATTAAGGGTTGGAGATGTCACTCAGTGGCAGAACGTTTGCCCAGCATGTGCGAGGCCCTTGGTTCAATCCTCCTTCTTCCCTCAGACCACCCCTCTTCCTTCCTTGGGCCTTTTACAAACCTGCCCCCTTGCTGTGGGGCCCCCAGTGCTTGGCCCCTGGGACTCTGCTCCTCTTTCTCATTGGTGAGCTCCCTCAGAGAATGCCACCCTCTCAAGGTGTTGACTGATTCTTCTACAACTGCAACCTGCTGGATAATAGAGGGGCATGCTTGCTGCTGGGTAAGGGACAGGCTCTGTGGATGAGAAGATTCTGATGAACCCACCAGGTGAACTGCCCTCCTTACCACCTTCTCTTGCATGCTGGCCACGTCTCCCACCGCTGCCCAGTGGCCATGGAGCGTTTTCAAACTCTCTATCACCTGGAAAGGAAGCACCATTGAGTCATGAGTCACCCGGCCAAAGACACTCCTCCTACCCAATTTCACACCACCCCCAGGTCATTGTCAAGCTGTCCCAGTAATACGCTGGGGTCACTCCCTCACCTGACTCTCGAGCTCTGGCCTTGGAAGGAGTCCTGAGCTGGCGATCTCACATTTCCTCTTCCTTTCTCCCCTTGGCCCCTTCTTAAGGGAGGGGTTAACCTTGTCAGCTCTGCCTATTGGCAGAATCTTATTAAAATGATCAGCCAGGGCTGAAGTGGTGGCTCAACAGTTAGACCTCTTGCCTGACATGCATGAGGACCCAGGTTCCAAAGCCAGCACCACATGCAAAAGTAAGGTTGGGAAAACAAAAACCACATAAACAAATAAATAAAATTGATTCTCTCTCTCTCTCTCCCTCTCTCTCTCTCTCTCTCACTCTCTAAAAAAATAATAAGAATAATAATCAGCTGGGGCATAGTGGTACACACCTATAATCCCAGCTACTCAGGCGACAGAGTCAGGCGGATCACAAGTTCAAGGCCAGCCTGTGCAACTTAGAACCTATCTCAAAATAAAAAATGAAAGGGCTGAGGATGTAGCTCAGTGGTAGAGCATTTACCTAGCATACTCAAGGTCCTGGATTCAATCCCCAGCACTGCAAAAATCACCATCATCACCACCACCACCATCATTATCATCATCATCATCATCAACTGTAGCAGTGGTGTCTCCATTCAACCAGTATCTATTAAGCTGAGCACCAACTATATTCCCAGAACTTTCCTGGGCTCTTGGAATACAACAGTGAACAGAACAATTCCTTATCCTACACAGGTTGAATATCTCTTATACAAAATGCTTGGGACCAGAAGTGTTTTAGATTAGAGTTTTGGGGACCTCTGGAATATTTCCATCAATATGAGATATCCTAGGATGGGGACACAGAGTTAAACATAAAATTCTCTTACGTTTCAGATTTTCTGCTTTAAACACATGGCCTGAAGGTGATTTTATGCAGTATTTTGAATAATTTTGTGCATGAAATAAAGTTTGTGCACACTGAACATCAGAAAGCAAAGTTGTCAGGATCTAGGCCATCAATGTGGACAATCTGTGATGTATGTCAGATTTTGCAGCATTTCAGATTTTAAAATTTTGGGATTAGGGATGCTAAACTTGTAATAGAAATATATTGAAAAAGGGTTGGAGCAGTGGCTCAGTGGTTACGGCATTTGCCTGGCATGCACGAGTCCTTGGGTTCAAACTCTAGCACCACATACACAACGAGGTGTCGGAGCAATAAAAGCCACATGAAAAATTAAATAAAATTGATTCTCTTTCTCACTGTCCCTCTGTCTTAAAAAAAAAAAGAAAGAAAAAATGTATATTGAACAAAATAATTTAGACTTGGACGACACAAAAACCAAGGATGCGCAAATGCTTTTCCTACTGGGATTTTTTGTTTTGTCTGCGCAGAACAGGGCCTTCTTTTCTTGGAGCACTCCTTCCTCATCGCTCAGTCATTCGGAGCTGACAATCATGTGTATTGCTGCAGGGTTCCCAGGAGTGAGCTTGTGAAACAGTTTGGGCCAATCATAAACTTCAGGCTGCACTTGATTGGCCTAGAAATAGCCACATGACCTAAGTTGATTAATCAGAAAGCTTTCACAGTATTTTCCTTTAAACATTTAAAAATCAAATTTAAATACATAAAGTATACATGGAACCTGGAATCGTGGCTCAGCGATTACAGCGCTTGCATGAGGATGCGATTTTGAACCCCAGCATCACGTACACAAAGAAGTGTCAGAGCAACAAAAGCCACGAGAAAAACTAAATAAAGTTGATTCTCTCTTTCTCTTACTGTCTCTCTCTCTCTTTTTTTTTTATTTTTTTTAATACAGAGGGACAGTGAAAGAGAGAAAGAGAGAGAATCAATTTTATTTAGTTTTTCATGTGGCTTTCCTTGTTCTGAGACTTTGTTGTGTACATGGTTTGAACTTGGGTCCTTGCACATGCCAGGCAAGTGCTGTAACCACTAAGCAACCTGTCCCTCTCTCTTAGAAAAAAGAAAAAAAAAGTCAAAGTGTTGGGCATGTAGCTCAGTGGTAGAGCACCTGTCCAGAATATGTGAGGCCCCAGATTCTATCCCCAGCACCAAAAACAAAAAAGAAAAAATGGAATCTGACAATCTGCTTCAATCCCAACCCCTAAACTTACCTATCTAGAGGAAGCTAAGATAATTTAGTGTGAATTCAGACCTTTTCTGAGCATTTGTATACATTTAGAAATACATGTCGCCAGCAGGCTGGGTGGCACACCTCTATACCCCAGCTTCTCAGGAGACTGAAGCATGAGGATCTCAAATTTAAGGGCAGCCCGGACAACATAGCAAGACCCTGTCTCAAAATATAATAAAAAGGGCTAGGGATGTAGCTCAGTAGTAGAGCACTGGCCTAGCAAATGCAAGGTTTTAGGTTCAATCCCCAGCACTGTAAAAAGAAAAAAAAAAACAAGAAAAAAATATGTTGCAAGTATACATGTAGAAATCTCGAGTACTATTTCAAGGTTTTGTTTTTGTTTTTGCTTATGCTTGAGTGAGACCATATTGTATATATCGTTCTGCAAATTACTTTTTTCATTTACCAAGATGTCTCAGGGGTTTATGTTAGTACATAACTTCATTCTTTTGAACAGTTTCCACATTTTCAGAGTACAAAATATGCCATGGTTTAAACATGAACATTTAGGTTATTCCTAATTTTGCACTATAAATAATACTTCAAGTAACATCATCCAATATGTTCCCTTGGGCCCATGTGTGAGAGTTACTGGTCTGGATTTTAAGAAGTAGCATTAGTATCCACATTTAAAATCAGAACAGAAGGGCTGGAGCCATCAAAGTGGTTGCCTGGCATATGTAAGAACCCAGGTTCAAACCCCAGCACAAATAAGTGTCAGAGAAACAAAGGCCAGATGGAAAAATAAATAAAATTGATCCCCCCCCCATTAAAAAAATCAGAATGGAAGTCAGGACCATGGCACAAGCCTGCAATCCCAGTGTCTCAGGAAGCTGAGGCAGGAGGATCGCAAATTCAATACCAACCTCAGCAACTTAGGGAGACCCTGTTTCAAAGTAAAAAATTAAATGTGCTGGAGCTCATTTAGGGCTTCCACTTTTGGGCTCAGTGGTTAATCACCTCTAGGTTCAATCTCTGATACCCCCTCAAAAAAAAATCAGAATAGATATTGCTAAAGCAGAGGGCAGCTGAGTCCTTCCTTCCTGCTGTCTCCACAGTGAGCTTATGTGAGCCAACACCTTTCCTTTTAGGGGTCAAGCTAACAACTTGTGTTTCTGGTACTTTCAGCCAAAAGGTTGAATTTCTGATTGAAATATATTGCTGACCACTGTTTCTAGCTTCACACAGATTCTTTAGTCTCACTGTTCTCTCCTCACCTGTACTCTGGCCTTCAAATTCACATGGTCTCCTAATTCACGTCTCCTTCCCCCAGGTGCCATATTCAGGGAGTTCTGCTCATCCCTAAGGTCCTTTTCTGGGAGAGCAGGGCAGAGCCAGGGAGCAAAGCCCTTGGGAACAACTAATGTTAACAGCAGAGTTCTGATCCCTGGTGGAATGTTCCACAGCAAACACAGGCTCAGAACTTGGTTTTTCTGTCTTCTGTCTAGGCCTTGTCGGAGATGGCTGGGAGCAGGTCAACGCCTGTTTTAATTGGGTGTGGGGGAGAAAACAGCAGAGAGCAAGAATGAAAAGACGTACTGGAAGACTCTGCCCTCTTTTCTTAATTTTCATACCCCTTAACATTGAATGAAAACTCATCTTGTTAAAAATCTGCATAGCAGCTGCAGCTTCTCAGAGACAGACACAACAGAAACACATAAACACAGGCTGTCAGTGTTCTTTTGATGAAGTGTGTGCTTATTGTTTTACTTTATTAACAAAAGAGAAGGAGGAGCTGAAGTATATCCAGTCCAAAATAAAAGGACAGCGGTTCAACATTTCCCTCCACCCCCACCCCCATAACATCATCTCCCCCAATTTTTTTCACATTTTTTATTGGTGCATTATAGTTGTACATAATGATGGGATTTGCTGTTACATAGTTATACATGAACACAATACAACAATATAATTTGGCCAATATGCCTCCCAAGCACTCCCTCCTCCCTCCCGTCTCCCCCATTTGTAAAACCCGGGCCTGGTGCTCTGGTTGACCTAACACTGAGAGTTAGAAGTTGTGATTATCACTGATTGACATGATCCATTGTTCTAGAGTGTTCTGGATACCACTATTCTTGGACGTGAGCTCATTTCACCCTGGAATAATCCTGAGAAGTAGCAATGGCATATGGTCAACAGCTTCATTTCAGAAAGGAGGAGCCCTGGAGAGAGAATCTGTGTCCTTCTGAGCCAAACAGGGAGACAGCGGAGAGGAAAGTTGTGAGGAAAACTGCTGGAGGGGGGCTGGAGCTGGAGAGGCCAGCAGGTGATCCTCTCTCATGGCTGCATGGCCAGGGAGAAGGACCTCACCACCAGGAAGCGAGAGGAGCAACTGCATGTCACTTCAGTTAGATTAACCCTCTGCCTCCATGTCTGGTGGGAAAAGACTTTTTTCTTGAAGATGGTCAAGGGGCTGACTTTTATATCACATCAGCTAGAGTTGAAACAGCTCACAAGCAAGAGGGCTGTCTGTGACACATCCGTACATGCACAGCTGCTGCCTCCCGGCCTCTAGAATGGGGTCTGGTACGTAGAGGGTGCTCAGGAAGGACTTGTGAAATGAACACATACAACTCCCTGGCTGCAGTTTCTGCCACACTCCTCTGTTTCCCCTTTCAAAGTCGACTTTACCATTCAGACTCTGCTGCAGTTGACGGGCTCTTGTGCTCAGCATGGAAAGCCTGGGCTCCCCTTGGGGAGCAGAGGTCCCCTGGGTTTGGTACCCTTCTCTCAGTTACTCCAGTTTCTGTCACAGCTCCCTGTCCTGCTGCCCCAGGCAGGTCCTCATCAAAATTCAGCTGCCCACTTCACCTGTAAAACAGGTAAGAGATAAGGTGTGCCAGTAGAACTGCTGGCCTGCCTTTTGCAGGTAGCCAGGGCAGAGCTGTGGGCTTTTCGGTCTGATTCGTTTTTATTTATTTATTTATTTTTTTGGCAGGGGGAGGTACTGGGGATTGAACTTAGGAGCACATTGTCACTGAGCCACATCCCAGTCCTTTTATTTTATTTTTTATTTGAGATAAGGTCTCAGGGCCTTGCAAAGTTGCTGAGGCTAGCCTTGAACTCTTTTTGTTTTTCTTTGAGGTTTTTTTTTTTTTTTTGAGAGAGAGAGGAATAGTGAGGGTAGGAAAGAAAGAGAGAATCAATTTTATTTAGTTTTTCATGTGGCTTTCATTGCTCCGACACTTTGTTGTGTACGTAGTGCTGGTGTTTGAACCTGCATCATTGCACATGTCAGGCAAGTGCTGTAACCATCGAGCCACCACTCCAATCCTTCAGCCTGATTCTGAAAGCAGGGCTTCAGGAGGCGCACCACCCGGGCATCAGCTGCCTCTTGGAGTTCCAGTATCTTTATCACTTTCCTCTGAGGTAGGGATGAAGCCTCCGTGCTGACATGTGTTAGGATCTGTGATGACAAAGACCTAGCTGTTCAGCCTCAGATCCTTCACCATGGAGCTGGAGAACCTTCCCAGCCCACAAGACAATGGAATGGTAAGGATCCAATTCAGTCCCCTGCAATGAGGTCAGACCTGCAAACTTGAACTGCACAGGGCCAGGCAAGCTGTGGTGCTGCTATTTCCTAACAGCAGGCCTCTGAGTGAATGAAGTCCATGACCCACACTGTACAAGCCCAAGGCAGAGCTTGGCTCCCTTCTCCACAGCCCTCTGACCTGGGCCCCTTGCTGTAAGCTCTGACTGATTGAGAGTTATAGGCTTCTGGGCCACCTAAAGGGCCAGGATATGGCTCCTTGGCAGATACTGCTAGCCATAGAAGGAGAACCTGGTCCCCTCCCTAGTTAGGCCACATGATCAGAGGTGACAGCTATCCATCCAAATGGTGAGCCACTGTCATCTAGAAAGCCACACAGTAGTATGAGTTAGATTGATACCAAAAGCTTGGTCCTTGTCCCCAAAGTCAGTCCAAAAATGAAGACAAGGTTTTGGGAAAAAGGAAAAAAAAGTTTTATTGCTTTGCTAGCAAAGTGGACTTCTATCCCAGAGGCTGTGATTCTGTCAGGAGGAACAGGACTTTTAAAGAGGGGATGCAAGGCCTACACTCCAGCTGAGCCCTGTCAGGAGCTATGATTCATTTGTAGCCTTGAGAGACAGCCGCTTCTTAGCTCTGTAGGTGCCAGCCCCAAAGTCTGGATTCCTTCATTCCTGTGGTCTTTGGGCCGAAGGACAGATAACTCAGCCTAGGACAGGAAGGTTGATCTTGCTTCCCCCACGCTTAGGGAGGGGGAGAAGGAGAAGAGTAGGCAGGGCAGATATCAGTTTTAAAATTAGCCACAGTGGCAGAGCAGCAAGGGTTATATTCAAACCAGGAAGTGGACCCCTGTTACAAGATGACTACTAGGCTGAGCCAGAACTTGAAGGCCACCAGGGACAGGCATATTTCCCCATGTTACCCTGACCCCACATAAGTCCCAGGGCATGCAGAAGTTAGTTATTTCATGATCTATACAGAAAAAAATTCCCAAGGTCCTGGTGTGCAGAGGTGGTGAGGCACCCCATGTGGGTTTCCAAATTTATCAAATACAAATACAGGACACATTTCAGATAAGTATCGAATACTTTTGATATAAGTATGTCCTATTTGGGATATATTTACAAAAACATTATTGTTGTTTATCTAAAATTCAAATTTAACAGGTTTCAGACCTGTATTTTTATTGGTTTTACTGTATGTGGAAATCCTATCCCCAACCCTCTAAGGATAAAGGACTCAAGGACCCCGGCTCTGTCACCACAGCCCATGGCCACATCCCCATTAGAGAATCTAGGAACTCTTCCAAGAGACCTTTCCTGGCTGCCTTCCTGCCAGGGCTGTGCCTCAGTTCCTGGGTGGTAACCTGTGGAGCCCAGGAAAGAGTGGAAGGAGGAAAGGAAACATGAGAAAGGGAGGAACCAGGAGTCCCTTCAGGTAGCTGTCATCCTTGAGCCACCAAGAGGCTCTCCATGGGTGGGCAGGTGCTTTAACATTACAAAGTGACCTCTGCTGTGAGGAGCCTTGTCACAGGAGCTGTACCTGCCTTGCTCAGCTCCTCTACCCTGACTCATGTCACCCTCTGCCTGGCTCTAGCCACTTCTGCATGTGTGTTGTATCCTACTTGGCATTCCAGCCATACAATTTATTTATCCAGGGGTAACAGTCTCAGATCCCTATTTTCATCTGCCTGTGGGACACCAGCCCAGGGGCCTTCCCGTCCCTCCTTCCAAAGATCTGCCCTTTCCCTTCCTACCCACTCTGCCAGATCCTACCCAAACTGTGGAGACAGCTGCTAGCTGACCTGTTCCACCTGCCCATGCCACACCCAAGACAAGTTTCATTTTTTTTTTAAGAGAGAAGGGTAGTGAGAGAGAGAGAAAATCAATTTTACTTAGTTTTTCATGTCACTTTTGTTGTACCAACACTTCATTGTGCACGTGGTGCTGGGGTTCGAACCTGCATCCTCGCGCATGCCAGGCAAGAGCTGTAACTGCTGAGCCACTGCTCCAGTCCCCCAAGACAAGTTTCTAAAACCATGTTGCTCCCTGCTGAAGAGCCTCCCATGGCTTCCCTTTCATCATGGGATACAGCAAGTTATCTGTCATTTGCCTCCATGTAGCCATCTTTTTTTGTCATGTCTGAGCAGCCAGCACTGTTCCTCTGGCCAGCCCACTGTCCAGCCATACGCATGGCAGTTCCCTGGCCAGCTCTGCCCTTTCTGTGGCATGCCTCTGCCCTTCAGTTCCCTTCACTGGTTCCTTTGCCTCTTGAAGCTTCCATATCCTTTCCTGTAGAATGGTGGTATTTGCTGCCCAGGGTCTTGGAAAGAATCAAAGGAGACAAGGGATGCAAAGCCATTTTGTAAACTGTAAAGGATTTTGGAGAGGCCAGGTGTGGTGACACGTGCCTGTAATCCCAGTGGCTCAGGAGGCTGTGGCAGAAGAATTGCAAGTTCAAAGCCAGCCTCAACTGGCTTAATGAGGCTCTAAGCAACTTAGCAAGACCCTGTCTCAAACTAAAAGACAAAAAGGGCTGGGGACGTGGCTCAGGGGTTAAGTGCCCCTGGGTTCAATCCTTGGTACCAAAAATAAAAACAAAAAGGGTTTTGGGAGAGGTGAAGAACAGAATGACAGAGGCTGGAGCAGTGGCTTGGCTGTTACAGCACTTGCCTGGCATGCTCAAGGACACAGTTTCAAACCTCAGCACCATGTACACAATGAAGTGTCGGAGCAACTCATGAAAAACGAAATAAAGTTGATTTTCTCTTTCTCTCTCTCTCACTTAAAAAAAAAAGATGACAAGTGGCCTGTGACAGCCACATTAAATCTCTTTATAAGCTGATCTCAGATGCTGACAAGTTCGGGAGTCAACCACGTGAGGCACCAGGGAGACTGTGCAGCTCGAGCGGGCAGTGTGGCAGAGCCAGGCAGGCCATTAATGGAGCGGCTAGAACCTACTCAAGAGGTCTGCCTCTGCCTGAGCACCCCAGAGGACGCAGGGGTGGTGCTGGGGGTGAAGGAGGGTGAGGCTTCAGCCCCTTCCTTCCTGCTCAGCCAGGTGACTCATCTGGAGGTGCAGGCCCAAACTGTGCCCTTCTCCACTGGAGCCTGAGCTCAGTGGTCCAGAGGATGGAGATAGTACAGCGAATGAGTCATGGAGCTGAGTCAGAGCCCACTCAGCCCTTTCAGGGCTCTGACGAGGTCTGTGTCAGCAAGCAGCATTCCTCTAGCCTCATCCCTTCCTAAACACCACACACACACACACACTCCTCCAGAAAAATGATCTCACAACATCCTTCTGACTGCTTCCGTATTTCACAGATGCATGGAAACTACTGGGGCTCCCACATAATGAGCTCTCTGCACTTTCACACTTATTGACTCATTAATTTATTCATTCATTCACTGCCCCAAGCATCAGGGACTCCCAAATCTGGGACCCTACTTCCCAGTGGGGAATGAAAAAATATTTTTATTTTTGAGGAAAAAAAATTGCCTCCCCAGGGAGAACACTGAGCTTGCGCTGAGCCTCTATAAAGATCCAAACAATCTTCTATTTTCTGCTTTGAATGAATGTGGATACTTTGACACAGGAAGTGGTCCCACAACAAGTTCTAGTCTGATCTGTTCATTTTCCGTGTTATGACTGAATGCTGGCTTTTGTTTTTAAATGCAGTCTGGTTATGCTGCCCAGCTGGCCTCAGATTCCTGGGCTCAAGTGATCCTCCTGTCTCAGCCTCCCAAGTAGCTGGGTCTACAAGAGCACACCACTGCCCGTAGCTTGAATTTTGATTTTATTTTTTTCCAATATTTTTATTGGTGCCTAATAGAAAGAAGTGTGTAATAGTGGGATGAATTTTGACTCTAATAACAGAAAGAGTTATTCAACTATCAGAAATATACTATATCCGAGTTGGAGTGACTTAGAAGTAATCTAATTCTAATATTTTCCTTTAGAAATAAGACTCAGATCGAGAGAGGAGAGAGAAAATAGAGTCCTTTGATAATTGCTATCTATTTTCCAGTCTTTAAACTAATATAATTTTACTACAAAAGCAAATCACATGACAGAATGAAAAAGGAAAACTACGTTAGTCCCAATACACTAACATAGCCACCCATGGCATTTTGCTATTATTTCTTTTTACACAATCATCATATATACGTATATATTCACATATACATACGGCTTTGCATGTTGCTTTTTTCTTTGGTACTAGGGATTGAACTCAGGGGCACTTAACAGAGCTATACCCCCAGTTCTTTTCATGTTTCAAGACAGGGCCTTGATAAGTTGCTGAGGCTGGCCTTGAACCTGAGACCCTCCTGCCTCAGCCTCCCGAGTCACTGGAATTACAAGCATAGACCATCATGCCCGACTGTGTATTTTTTTAAATTTAACTTTATGTTTTAACAATTTCCATTATGTAATTGGAGCCTTCATACCATCATTTTACCTGCCTGTATATTATTCCAGCAGGGAGAGGGTCCTAATTTTTTTAATGACTTATTTAACCATTCTCTCTTTTTTATTTTTATGTTTTGGTACTGGGGATTGAACTCAGAGGTGCTTAATCACTGAAACACATCCCCAGCCCTTTTCATTTTTAATTTTGAGCCAGGGCCTTGCTAATTTGCTGAGGCTGGCTTTGAATTTGCAATCCTCCTGCCTCAACTTTGTGAGCCAGTGGGATTACAGGAGTGCACCACTGCACCCGACAGCCATTCTTTTTTTGGTACCAGGGATTGAATCTAGTGGCGCTTAACCACTAAGCCACATCCCCAGTCCTTTTTATATTTTATTTAGTGACAGGGTCTCAGTAAGTTGCTTAGGGCCTTGTTAAGTAGTTGAGACTGACTTTGAACTTGTGATCCTCCTTCCTCAGCCTCCCAAGGCACTGGAATTACAGGCATGTGCCACCATGCCCCTGGCCAAACATTGTCTTTTTGAAGGATATTTAAGTTATGTCCAAATTTTGGGTATGAAAATACTACATATTGGTTTTGTATTTATTTGTTTCCTTGGGATAGACTCTCATGAATGGAATTTGTGTAAGGTAAAAGGTATTAATATTTTTAAGTCACTCAATATAGATTAAAAATTTCAAGATTATACTAATTAGTGGGGCTTGGTGGCACATCCCTGTAATCCCACCAACAGAGGAAGCTGAGGCAAGAGGATCACCGAGTTCCAGGCCAGCCGTGGCAACTCAGTAAGACTTATCTCAAAATTAAAATAAATACAGCGCTGGAGCGGTGACTCAGTGGCATCATGCTTGCCTGGCATGTGTGAGGACGGGGATTCAAACTTCAGCCCCACATACACTAAATGTTGGAACAATGAAATCCAGATGAAAAACTAAGTAAAATTGATTCTCTCTTTTTCTCTCCTTCTCTCTTTCTCTCTCTTTAAAAAAATAATAAATATAAAAGGCTGGCCCTGTAGCTCAGTAGTGGAGCACCCCTGATACCAAAAACAAAAGATTGTGCTAACTAAACTATCTCCTGCAACATAAGAACTATTTTCACTACATCCTTAACTTTCATTTTACAAGGTTAAATAAAATAGCAATTTTTGTATTTCAATATGTGGCCAAAATGTTTATATCTTTCTGACTCTCCAATTCTGCTGCCAGAATTATGGTAATGACGATCAGGTGTGCCTTGATATGTGCCAGCTTGTCACTAGAGAATATTATTGTGATACTACGTACCTTTCAATGTTCGTGTCCATGAAGAAGGTCTTAAGGAGCAGGGCTTCTATTTTTTTCTTTTTGGTAACAGGGATTAAACCCAATGGTGCTTAATCACTGAGGCACATCCCCAGCCTGTTTTTTTGTTTGTTTGTTTGTTTTTGTTTTTTGTTTGTTTCATTTTTTTGAGAGAGAGAGAGAGAAAGAGAGAATGAATCAGTTTTATTTATGTTTTCATCCAGGTTTCGTTGTTGTGTACGTGGTGTTGGGGTTTGAATCCAGGTCCTTGCGTGTGCCAGGCAAGTGCTGTAACCACTGAACCACTGCTGTAGCTCCTTCATTTTGCTTTTTTGAGACAAGGCCTCAGGCAGTTGCTTAGGGTCTCTCTAAGTTACTGAGCCCCTGAGCCGCTGGATTGCAGGTGTGCAGCACCACGAATGGCTATCTTCTTCTTTCTTCTTTTCTTC
This sequence comes from Aplodontia rufa, assembly GCA_004027875.1. Classification (NCBI taxonomy): domain Eukaryota; kingdom Metazoa; phylum Chordata; class Mammalia; order Rodentia; family Aplodontiidae; genus Aplodontia; species Aplodontia rufa. The sequence goes on along the minus strand of PVKS010004424.1, from coordinate 63,631 downwards.
TTCTTCTCCTTCTCCTCCTCCTCCTCCTCCCCCTCCTCCTCCTTCTTCCTCTTCCTCCTCCTCCTCCTCCTCTTCTTCTTCTTCTTCTTCTTCTTTTTTGGGGGAAGGCTAGAGATTGAACTCAGAGGCACTTAACCAATCAGCCATATCCCCAGCCCTTTTTATATTTTTACTTTGAGACAGGGTCTCATTAAGTTGCTAAGGCTAGTTATATATAGTGGGGGGGGAGAGAGAGAGGGAGAAAGAATCAACTAGAATCAACTTTACTTAGTTTTTCATGTGGCCTCCGTTGCTCCGACACTTCATTGTGTATGTGGTGCTGGTGTTTGAACTTGCCTAATCGAGCATGCCAGGCAAGTGCCATAACCGCCGAGCCAACACTCTAGCCCCACTAGAGTTGGTTTTGCAGTTGGGTTCCTCTTGCCTCAGTCTCCCGAACTGCTGGGATTACAGGTGTGCACCATTGCACCTGGCTATCTTTTTCTTTATATATTTTTTTTCTTTATTGCTACCAGGATTGAACTCAGGGGTGCTTAACCACTGAACCACATCCCCAGCCCTTTTTATTTTGAGATAGGATCTCTCTAAGTTGCTTAGGGCCTTGCTAAATTGCTGATGCTGGCTTTGAACTTGCAATCCTCCTGCCTCAGCCTCCTGAGTTGCTGGGATTTACAGGCATGTGCCACCATGCCTAGCTTCTTTGTATAGTTTTATGTCATATGTCATCTTACCTCTTCACAGTGAGCATGTATACCTTTTCAAACCTGGCAAAAGGACAAAGATATTTCTATTTTAGAGGAAAAACATTGCAAAAAAGCAGCACCCCATTTTTGTTTGCAATCAGTGGGTTGGTTAAATGCATCAGAATCCTAGCTCTAAGCCATACATGACCTTGAGTTTTCTGTCAAATGATGAAGACACTAAAGGCACAGGATTCTTGTATTGTTTTACATAAGATAATTCCTGTAAAATATGTAACATGAAGCCTTGCATTTTGGATATATTAATGCATGTTAACTTTATTTTTTATTCTGACATTTCTTGTAGTCCTATGGAGGTCCCTGCACCCTTACCCACAATCTTACTCACTATTTCTCACCATTTATTCCAATAATACATAGCCTCCTGGGAACAATTCTTGCATGATGCCACATTCGCCAGATGATTATTTGGCAAATCATAAGCCACTAACCCCAGAGCAACACAAAGGCACGAGGCAGGAGGGAGCTCGTGGAGCACATGTGTGTGGGCAGCGCACTCAAGCACAAATGATGCCCATTCCATTCCAGATGGTCCTGAGGACTCGCAGCATCTCTAACTGGCAAAAATGAGAGAGCTTGTTTTCAGTAGAGCAACAGCTGGGTGTGGGGGGAGACACTCAAGAAAGTAAAAATAAGAATATGGGAATATGAGATTTTTAAATCTGAAATTTCCAAGCATATGTAATGCTTCATGCTTATTTTCAGGGAAAAAAAAAGATACAAATTACTTTTTAGAAGGAAAAGCTGAGTGTCAGAACACTAAGACACGAAGCCTGGTTTAAGTTCAAGAGCATGAACCTAACAGTCCTGCTCCAGCTCAGCAGGATGTTCAGGGATGCTGCCCTCAGACTTCCCAGGGTGCCAATGAGCTCTATGAACTTGCCATGTTTTTTTTTTTTTTTTAATTTTATTTTTTTCAGGGCTGAGGACCAAACTTGGGGCCTAGTGCGTGCTAGGCAAGCATTCTGCCACTGAGCTAAATCCCCAACCCATATTTTATTTTTTTTAAGAGAGAGGGACAGTGAGAGAGGAAGAAACAATTTTTATTTAGTTTTTCATCTGAGACTTCGTTGTGTACCTGGTGCTGGGGTTTGAACTGGCATACTCCTGAATGCTGAGCCAGCACCATAACCAAGCTATGGCTCCAGCCCTAAACTTGCCGTGTTAATTCATCTATGTCTCCCTTTCCTCATCTGTTAGACCTGGAATAAAGAAACTCCCACCTTCTGGCATCCTGGGGGTTAAGTGAAGTAACTGTAGGGAAAAGCTCTAAAGGTGCTGACTCTCCTTATTTTTGTCCCTTGTCCTTTGCCCTTGCCAGCCTGGTAGCAGAGTGCCTCTGGCTCTCAAACTCTGCAACCAACCAGGGAACCTTTTTGAGGGCCATCCTGTGGACCTGACTGTGGAGGGCCAGCCCAGGTCGGCAGGCAAACCTTGGGCTTTGTCTTGGCCTTTCTGAGACAGGGGTCCAGAGAAGGGATCTTGGCCTTGCCAGCCTCTCCCAAAGAGGTGGCAAGGGCCCTAAGGGCAGGGTGATGGAAGGTTACCGGAGACAGCAGAGGAGGCTGACCTTGGCGTTGCTGCTGCAAAGTGACCTTTGATTGCCTAGGGTGCGCCAACGGCATCCAGGCAGCCTAGAGCAGAAGGGGCAGAGGCTGGACAGAGCAGAAGGGGAGGTGCTTGGTGTGGGGAGGAGAGGGAGGAAATTGTGGGAGGAAGGGGCAGAAGGAAAGGTTAAGGGAAGGGGCAGTGGGGAGGAGGGTGGGAGAGGGAGAGGGAGGAAGATGGGGGGGGGCCCAGGAGCTGGAGTGGAGGTGGACAGGTGAGGCTCCTGCCCTGGGTGTGACTGTGCCAACCCCCCCACCCCCCGCCCCCGCCTCTCGCAGCAGAACGCAGCGGCTGGGAGGCCGGCGGCCTCCTCTGGCCGGGTGACAGCCTCACGCCTCCGATGCGCGCGCGCGCGCGCGACAGGAGTTGGGGGAGGGAAGGGGACACGGCAGGAGCCTCAAATGCCACCTACTCCCCGGCCTCTCTCCCAGTTGATGCTTCTATTTTAGGCACCACATTATTTCCTGCTGTGATTTTTTCAGGCTTCTAATTTGGGCTCTGAGGTAAGCCGTGACATCCGCTCGCCCGCAGTCCCCTCCAGCACCGCTGATCCTTCCCGGGGCGCGGGCACCCTCCGGCCTGCGGCACCCCTGCGACTGCAGGGAGTCATTCGGCCAGGCCTGCCTAAAAATAGGCCTTCAGGAGGAGGGATTTTCCCCCCTGGGTAGAAAGAGTCTAGCTAGAATAGATTTCCAAGCGAGAATTTAGAAAAAATGACAGGCACCCGGTATAAACTGTGCCATTGTGTCCCTACTCCAGGAAGACGTCCGTACTTGTTCTCAACTCTTTTGGACAAGGGCCCTTTTGAAAATCTGATGAAGGTTATGTGCCCTGTCCTCAGAAAATGACCACACCAAACTCACAAGCACACAAAATCACTACATATTTGCTTGTAATTTCAGATTTGTGCCAACCTCTGGAATTGGACCATCTATGCCTGGGGGTTTGAGGGCCTTAGGTTGAAAAAGCCCCATCTCAGAGTCCCAGGTATTGCATAGATGAGTCTCCTCCTGCCAGTAGCATCCAACCCACTCATTACTCTCTCCTTTCTCTACCCTTCCCTCAGCTCTGCCTCATTGCATGTAATCAATGTGTGCTTTTAAAGGTGTATGTGTACGTGCAAGCATTTCACCCCCAAGTGGGTGAATGGGCATTCGATTGCAAACTGCTTCCTGAGGGTAGTGGCATGTCCAGGTCTCCATTCTAGTTCACTGCCAGGACCAGTTGTTATCTGGAATGGAAATGGCCCTGTATTTGGATTCCAGGAGACTTGGGTTCAGCACCTATCTTCACCTCCTAGAGCTTCCACTGCATTTGCACAATGGGAATTTTTTTCTTTTTTTTTTTTTTTGAGAAAATCAATTTTATTTATTTTTTCATCTGGTTCTAGTTTCTCCAACACTTAGTTGTGGTGATGCTGGGGCTTGAACTCAGGTCCTCGAACATACCAGGCAAGAGCTCTACCCCTTAACCACTGCTCCAGCCCCACAATGGGAATTCTAATCATAAAGCTTCATCACATGACTAAATGACACAGTGCAAACAGGTGCCTTTCAAATCACACACACCTGTCTGTTACCCCTCAGAATGGGCTGCATCCAATAACGATTTTTGTTTTTGCTTTTTCCAAAGTAAAGGTCCTATGGTCTGAATGTTGGTTTCCTTCCCCTACTCTCACCCACCCTAGCACCTTCCACCAAATTCACACTTTAAAACCTAACCATTTCCTCCAATAGTAATAAGAGGTGGAAACTCTGGGAGGTGATTAGTCATAAGAGTTCCATCTTCATGAATGGGATTGGTGCCCTTATAAAAAAGGCTTGAGGGAGCCTGTTTGTCCTTTCTATGAGGACACATAGCAGGCACCCATCTATAAGGAATGGCCCCTCAGCAGACACCAGATCTGATGGTGCCTTGAAATCTTGGATTTCCCAGCATCCAGAACTCTGAGGAATAAACTTCTGTGGCTTATTTTTATTTTATTTTTTAATTCTTGGTGCCAGGGATTGAACCCAGGGGCTCTTAACTACCAAGACACATCCCCAGCCCTTTTTTTTTTCAGGGCTGAGGACTGAACTTGGGGCCTTGCACGTGCTAGCCAAGTGCTCTGCCACTGAGCTAAATCCCCAACCCTACCCTCCCCAGCCCTTTTTATTTTTAATTTTGAGATGGGGTCTCAATGAATTACTGAGACTGGCTTTGAACTTGGAATCTTCCTGCCTCAGCCTCCCAAGCTGCTGCGATTATAGGTGTGCACCACCATGCCTAAACCAGTTTCTGCAGTTTATAAAGGGCCTAACAAGACATTTTGTTTCACAATCCATATGGACTCAAGCAGACAGGTAAACTGAGTCCAAAATAAGGAAGTGATATGAGATGAGCTATCTCTATAATAATGAGTAAGAAGTCAGGAGCCCATTCCCAAATACAGAGTAGCTAATATGAGAATCAGCCACTGACATCTATTTGATCTTGATTAAGGATCCCTCATTTTTCCACAGGTGTTAAAAGGGGGCCATTTCACTCCTGCATGACTCCTTTCCCACCACCTACAAACACACCTCCCTCCCATCCTCATCAGATCTTCAATTTTCCCTAGGGCATGCTTTGGTTGAGGTCCTACTTCTTTCTCTCTGCCTTGTAAGATGATACCCAAACTTGGATCTCATCCTGCCTGATTGTTCCCTATCTGCTGGTTCCTCTTGCTCTTCTGCAATTTTTTAAATTTATTATTTATTAGATGATATATAGTTACAATTGAGGGGGAAACATTATCAAATATTCCAGAACAAATGAATATATACTTAGTTATCTAGGGCTAATGCCATGTCATGGATGCCCAGCTTGGGTTCCCCATGTTGCTGTTTCCCCCAGAAGAACCTCTGAGTTAAATGGATATCTCGTGGAGGTCAGACATCACCTTCTGAGATGATTCCCCTATATTTGGTTCCTTCAGTCTCCTAGGTGATTTTCCTAAGCCCTCCCCCTACCCTGTCCTCCAGCCTACACCTCCAAGTATCCTAGGGAGTCGTCTCCCTGTTGCGAAAAGAATCATACAATTTGAAGTTATTATTAGCTTTGCCGTCTAACATACTGCTTCCCCATGTATTCTAGCTTCCACAGATGAGAGAAACCATTCGGCCCTTGAGTCTCTGAGATTGGGATACTTCATTTTGCATAATTCCTTCCATCTCCATCCATTTGGCAGCAAAAGCCATAATATCGTCTTCTCTAATGGCCGAATAGTATTCCATTGTATATATGTACCTAAGTTTTTGTATCTACTCCTCGAGTGAGGGGCATCTGGGTTGGTTCCATAATCTAGCTATAGTAAATTGAGCTGCTATAAACATTGATGAAGCCACATCGCTATAATATGCTGATTCTAACTCTTTTGGGAAAATACCCAGGAGTGGGATAGCTGGGTCATAAGGTGGTTCCATCCTTAATTTTTAAAGGATTCTCCACGCTGCTTTCCAGTCTTCTGCAATTTTTAAGAGTGATCACGTCCCATGCTTCATCATACTGTGCTAAACTCCCCATTCTCAGCCTTCTGCCTTTTGGGAGAGGTATCACATTGATTTTGGTGGGCTCAGCTAGGTTATCCACTGTAACGTGTCAATTTCCAGTCCCAAATTGGACAACTCTAAATGTCATTTCCATCAATACATAACTAAAAATGAGTTTCTTACCTTCCTTGATCCAGTTTTCCCTCCTGTCTTCCCTTTTCTGTTTGAGCCAGGACCATTCCTCTGGTCATCCAACACAAAGGTTCCATAGACTTTGACTCTTCTCTTTTTCTCTCTTCCCACTTGCCTGAAGGCACCAAATCCTGTCCATACTGCCTTTGGGAGCTTTGGCATCCATCTTTGCTTTCCCTTTCCCATTTCTATTCACCTGACCTTAACCTTCAGCTCTGATGGGTACAGTAGCTCTCTGGCTGGTTTTTCTGCCCACAGCCTCTCCATCCTTTAAGACAGGTTAATTTGCCAGGCCTGGTGGCACATACCTGTAATCCCAGCAACTCAGAAGGCTGAGGCAGGAGGATCGCAAGTTCAAAGACAACCTCAGTAACTTGGCAAAGACCCTGAGTAACTTTGCGAGATCCTGTCTGAAAATAATAAAAAGGGCTCAAAGGGCTGGGGATATGGCTCAGTGGTTAAGCGCCACTGGGTTCAATCCCTGGTACCAAAAAAACAAAACAAAACAAAACAAACAAAAAAAGATAGGTTAACTTCCAAATCAAATCAAGTGCTTCTGATTTATCATTATCTTCTCTATTTTTCAATCTGACTCACTTTAGCCCATTTTTTTTTTTAACTATCTAAGGAGTTCCCTCCACCAGAAAGCACAGAAGCCAAATTCCAGCGCCTAGTACGGCCAGGCACATCATGCAACGGATAAGGCGGATCAGGTATACAATGACAGGAAGTGGTAGGAAGTGGCTTCTAGAATCTAGGGACCCAGACTAGAGGGGGTATTGAGTATCTTCACTGCCATCAGGCCTGGTGAGGCCAGATCACCTAGTTAAAACAAAACAAAACAACAAAAATCCACCAAATTTGGATTTTTATATTAAATCTCCTAACTTCTAAAATACTATGACACACAAACAAAACATGGCTGCAGTCTAAATTCAACCTGCAGGTAACCCTGGATTTAAAGGTTTTCTGCTTGCTATAATTTTTTTTTTTTTTTTTTTT
>PVKS010004424.1:0-56459 GCA_004027875.1 Aplodontia rufa | reverse complement strand
GCAGAAAGCACTTTGAACTGGGAGTTTCTAGTTCTGGTTGTGCCAGTAATGAGCCACATAACCTTGAATAAGTTATTCCCTGGGCCTTAGTTTCCGCATCTATACAATTAAAGGTCCTATTAAATGAGCCCCAAAGCCCTTTTAATTTGGTTAATTATGTGGTTCTATGGTTTATCCTAGCTGGTGGGGAAATCCTGTCTAGCTGAATTGTCTGGTTAATGAGAATTATCATAAACATGCAGGGTACATGGATTACCACATTTCAAAGAACAAGAATACAATAAGCCTTTGGTTAAATAAAATTCTCCAGGGTTAACTGGAAAATCCCCTCAATCAAGGTTATTGTTGAGAGACTTTCTAAAATACCAGGGTTCTGCTTCCTGCTTTTCTGAGCACAGGGGATGCAGCAGGACCCAGCAAGGGGAACTGATGAGTCAATGTCTAGGGATGGCTCTCCCACCTGGGCTTCAGGGGGTCACAGCTGAGCAGGTAGGAGGTCCTCTCAGGCCACTGACAGCCACAGGGCTGCTCAGAGAGCAGTGATGTCTGTAAATCAGGAGCCACCTGGCTGATGCCATAGCTATACTGAGGGCCTCACCAGCCTCTTTGCAGGCCTCAGACCCCCAGGTTTAACATCCACTTCTGCAGGACAGCTCATTCTTAAGCTGGAAAACGGTTGGAAAGTGGCACTGTTCGAATGTATGGAGGCTGACTACCATGACACAAAAGGGCTCCTTTCCATGGAAAAGAGAAATGGCTTTGGAGTTCAACAGATCTTAGTTTGAATCCAGACTCTTCCACTTCCTAGCCCATGACTTTAGGCAAACTGACTTAACTTTTCTAAGTGAGTCTTAGTTTCTTATCTACAAATCAGAGACAACAATATGCTCTCAGAGTTGTTGTGAGGACTAAGTCAAGTAATACATGCTAAATGGTTGGAGTGATGCGGGATTTAGTATGGAAATAATTATTCCATCAGGAATGAACTTTTTTTTTTTTTGGCAGGGGAGGGTACCAGGGATTGAACCAATGGGGTTCTTAATCACTGAGCTACATCCTCAGCACCTCTATTTTTTTTTATTTTATTTTGAAACAGGCTCTTGCTAAGTTGCTTAGGGCCTGCTAAATTACTGAGGTTGGTTTTGCACTTGAAATCCTTGACCTTCGAATCACTGAGATTACAAGGGTATAACACTGCACCCAGCTAAAAATGAACATCTTTTTTTTTTTTTTTAAAGAGAGAGGGACAGTGAGAGAGACAGAGAAAGAGAGAAACAACTTTATTTAGTTTTCACATGGCCTTCGTTGCTCCAACACTTAGTTGTGTACGTGGTGCTGGGGTTTGAACCCGGGTCCTGGTGCTTGCCAGGCAAGCGCCGAAACCGCTGAGCCACCGCTCCAGCCCCAAAAATGAACATCTTTTATCATGAAAAATCCCATGTCATTCTTTAGCTTTTTACTTAGTAAGGTTAGAAAGTTAATATCAGTCACTTCCTACTTCAGTAGATTTAGGAAATCAGCTGTTTTCAGAATTGGATCTCTTGCTTGCTCCCTCCTCTCTACATCCCACCCTATCATCCTGGAATAGAGACACCAGCCTTAAAATCAGAACTAAGACCTTGATTTTGTGACCATTACACTAATAATTGATTCAATCAAGAATCATCAAAGGATGCAAAAGTTAGACAAGGAAAGGTTATTCACAGCCTTAAATGATCCCCCACCCAATTACTTACTAAAGGATGAAAGAATAGTAGCCTTCCCTGGCAGACACCTCCTGAACCAAGTGCTCAAAGTTAACACCATCCATCCTAAGACATCAATGTGGCTCCTGATACGAAGCACTGAAAATACAATATCAGTTCTGTGAGTTCCCTACCAGCAACTGCCTAACCTGAATCTTAACTGTGAGCACACCCCAGACTGACCAAAACCAAGAAGTATACTACAGAACAACTGGCCTGTACGCCTGAAAAATGTCAATGTCGTGCAAGACAAAGAAAGGCAGAGGAATTGTTCTATGCTAAAAACCCAAGAGATACGAAAGAAACTAAGTGGAAAGTGTGATCTGGATTGGATCCTGCACCAGAAAATAGCCTCTCTGTTAAGAATATTAAGAGAATTTGATACACTTTACTGTGGATCATATATTAAATAACAGCATCATATCCATGTTAAGTTCCTTGATTTACAATTATTCATGTTCTTGAGAAATTCACACTGAAGTATTTAAGGGCAAAGAGGTGCCATGTCTTCATCTTACTCTCTAATGGTTCAAAAAAAGAAAATAAGTATAAATAAATAAGTATATACAATCAGAAAGATATCAAAAAAAATGTAGCAAAATGTTAACATTTGGTGAACCTGAGTGAAGAATACATGGGAATTCTTTGTACTAGTCTTGCAGCTTTTAGATAAATTAAAATTATTTCAAAAAAAATGGGAAAGGGGCTGCAGTAGTGGCTCTGCAGTTATAGTGCTTGCCAGGCATGCACAAGTACTTGAGTTTGAACTCCAGCACCACATATATAACAAAGTCTTGGAGCAACAAAGGCCACATGAAAAACTAAATAAAATTGATTCTCTCTCTCTCTCACTGTTCCTCTCTCTTAAAAACAAACAAACAAACTGGGCAGGATGACACACAGCTGTAATCCCAGTAATTTGGGAGGCTGAGGCAGGAGGATTGCAGATTGGAGACCAGTACCAGCAATTTAGCAAGCCCCTAAGCAATTTAGAGAGACCATTTAAAAAAAAAAAAAAAGAAAAGAAAACAAAAAGACTGGGGATGTGGTTTGATGATAAAGTGCTACTGTGTTCAACCCCTAGTCCCCCTCCCACATCTGTCCCTGCACTGTGGTAAAGTAGATACAGCCCTGACTTGAAGACAAAGGTTTGGTTTGGTTTTTCTGCACAGGGGATTGACTCCAGTGGTGCTTAGCTGGGGGACTGGACCCAGTGGTGCTTAGCCACATCCCTGGCACATTTTTTTTTTTTAAAGAGAGAGAGGGACATTGAGAGAAAGAGAATTTTACTTAGTTTTGCATGTGGCTTTCATTGCTCCGACACTTAGTTGTATACATGGTGCTGAGGTTGGAATCTGCTTCCTCACACATGCCAGGCAAGCGTCATAACTGCCGAACCACTTCTTCAGCCCTCCCCAGCACTTTTTTATTTTTTATTTTGAGACTAAGTTGCTCAGGGCCTCACTAAGATGCTGAGGCTGGTTTTGAACTTGAAATGCTCTTGCCTCAGCCTCCCAAGTAGTTGGAATTACAGGTGTGTGCCACCACACCTGGCTGAAGATGAGGTTAGAACCCAATCTCCCACCTGAGAGATCCATCTAGAGGCTTCTATCTCCTCCATCTAACGTAGATAATAAAAGAATGCTTCTCTCTTGGGGTTATTAAGAGGACTAAATGAGGTAGTCTGTAACAACATGGCACCTACTAATAAATCATTCATATACCCTACAAATGTAAGCTACTAAGAGTCCAGATATAATAAATACCAATAGAATCTTTGCCCTCGTGTCACTTATACTCCAGCCAGAAAGATGGAAAATAAATGACAAATTACACAGGCAGACATATACTTTCAAACAGCTGTATATCCTATAAGGGTGATGGAGAGTGACAGGAGAGATGGGCACCCTGCCATATTTAGTGTGGTCAGGGAAATGACATTAAAGCTGAGAATGAAGGAGGAAGGGGTCAGTAATCTAAGCAGTGGGAACAGCAAGAATAAAGGCAGAGGGTGGGCGAGAGGGAAGAATATGCAAGGAGCTGTTAATGTCTCCTGCTAGCCTGCCTTATAACTCTTTGTGTATGCCTTCAGGGATGGGGCAGTGCAGCACTCAGCATGACTAGACTCCCAGGAAGTGCACTGCACGGTGGATGAACATGAGGATGGCTGAGCACTGGTTCCAATGTTTGCCCATGAAGAGATCTCTCTCTTTCAGTGCTTAGTCTCCCGACAAAGAGGCTTCTGCACTGGCAGCTTGCAGTTCTCGCCTCTGCACAATTTGCCTAGAACACAGAGCTGGAGGGACCCCCAAAACCTCACCTGTCCTGTTAGAGGGAAGAAGCAGAGCCCCAGACTCAGGACGGCCTTGCTGAAGCCCCTGAACCTGGTGGACCCATGTCCTAGTGCTTTCCCCAAACCCCACAGCCTGTCTTGTTTATTTGTTCAGCAGGTTTATTTCAGCCATGGCACAGCCTGTTCTGACTCTGGAACATTTAAGAGATGAGCCAATTTTTTTAAATGGTAGAAAATAAATGGTTTGCTCTTGGAGATCAGGGGTGGGGCTGACAGGGTGGGAGATAGGTTTCAGGCCAGCTCTAGGGCAGAATTTTGGCTTACCCTTTGCTGTATTCTTTTCCCCTTCTGCCCTTGGGAACCAAAGGGATTTGAATGGGATTTCCTGCTTCCATTGGTCCAGACTGTGATGTGGAAAGACTGGAACATTTAGCCATAAGATTTCTGGTTCTCATCTCCACCCTCATCAGTTCTATTATAAATTCTGGCTTCTAAACCACTAAGAGCTGGGAATGTAGCTCAGTAGTAGAGCCCTTGTCTAGCATGTGCAAAGTCTTGGGTTTGAGTCCTAGTTTAGAAAACATTATATATATTTATTTATATTTCAAAAACACTGAGCTTAAGACACAGTCCAACACAACCCAAAGTCAGCCTTGGGACAGAGGTCTTGGGGCCAGTACCTGGATCATTCCATCATTCCATCCCCTCTGCCTGCAGTGTCCTCTCTCTGCTTATGAATTCTTTCTTACCCTTCAAAATTAAAACCTTGAACTCACTCCCCTGTAGTCTACCAGCTCCTTTGTGTGTGTGTGTGTGTGTGTATGTGGTACCAGAGAATGGAACTCAGGGCCTCATGCATGCTAGGCAATTGCTCTCTGAACTACAGCCCCAGACATTTTTGTTTGTTTTACCTGAAGATAGGGCCTAAGTTACCCAGATTGGTCAAATTTGAGATCCTCCTGCCTCTGTCTCCCAAGTACCTGGGATTATAGAGGTAAATCACCACGCTCAGCTTGCCAACTACTGTTTAAAATAGCTAGCTGGTAAGTGCAATGAAGACTAACAGGACAGCTAAACTGCTGAATTCCTTTGTTTTCTGACCAGATGTTAACTCAGTGTAGTAATATTAGTCATTATCTTGCGTTGATCTGAAACATTTGTGGTTATATAATTATTTGATTACCAAAAACCTGCAAATTATTAATAAATAAAATCAATTTGTTTGGCCAAAAAAATAATTTATTTAAGCCTTAATTAAGCCCAGGGTGCCAGATGGGGTGGGATAAAAGAAACCCTGATGGTGAAAAGGTGATTTTAAGTACTATCTGGCCTTTTGCCTGCTCCATTTCTCCCAAAGGCCCAGTACATAGTACATGCTCTCAAAGTACTCAGTGAAGGTGTGAGCATGTGATGCTGCTGATGCTCTCAGGCCCCTGGGGCCCCTGAAGCCTCTGTGAACCCAAGCTGGCTGTCCCATAAGGACCAGGCTAGGAAGCAACTCAGCAGCTGTCCCAGCCCCAGGCTCTCTCCCTAACTGGGTAACATGCCCGTTCTAAGCACTCACTCAGGTGACTGATGAGAATGTGGGGATAGACGGTGTGTTCTGGAGCCCCTCAGAGGGCAGATTTGGATGCCACTCCAGTGCCCTCTGCCACTTTGCTCAAAGCAGCTCCCAAGAAGCAAAGTCTGGCCAGCTGGGGGAGGTGCTGCTCTTCACTTCCAAGATTAGCTCAGACCTTAAAAATCACAGCCCAGTGCCTGCTCTTTCATGCCAAGGAAAACAGTAGATGTCAGAAGCCTCCTTAGGTATCTGGAAGAGAACAGCTCCTGCTGCTCCTCCCTTCCTTGTATGAGGTCATTGAATCAGGATGACAAAGCAAACACTGACATGTGCTGGGACTTGTGCCCAGACTGATTCCAGCATTTCTACAGCCCTTCCTTCTTCCCCACCCTCAGAATGGCAAATCCAGGTGAGGACAACAAACTGAACTGGACTCAGTCCTTGGGCTTCCAGGAAATGGAGGCTGGGTGGGAGGTGTACTCTGGTGGCAGAGAGGTGGTCCTGGAAAGACCTGGGTAAAAGGATGATTCAGGAGATCAGCAGCACCAGACATAAGCCCAGCACATTCCAGGCTTCAACATCCTTTCACACATTCCAAGGTAAGGAGGGTAGGAATTCTTCACCAACTTCACAGATGAGGAACAGGCTCATTTAAGGTCAGCAGCTTAATCAGGGTTACATGGCTGAAGCATGACAGAGACAGACTTGGAATTATTTCTGTGACTAGTTTTGTTACATCTTCCTACCTCATCACAATTCCTTGAACTTGCCCTTGGCACAGTTTCGCACTTCTGCTTTGATGCATACCACCGTACTATTATTTACTTGATGTTTTCTTTGAATAGACTCACTTTAAAAGTTGACCTCATTCTAAGCAGTCGTGTGTGTGTGTGTTAATATATATTTAACATATTCTATTCTATCACCCTCCCTGAATTACTAAGGATGGATTTCATAGACTGACAGTCAAGTGGGTGCCCTTGTTGAAATGTTCGGCCAATAGGATCTCTAAAATCCAGGGCTATCTTTGTTAGGGATGTCCCTTAAAGTCACAGAATTATTGAATCATGAAGGGTAAGAGATAAATCGTGGAATCCGACTCCCAACGGACAGACCTTATAAAACACTCAGTCTCAGCCCTAAAGATTAAACGGTACCATTCAGGGGGTCAAGTCCTTGTTCTTAACAAGCTTACAGGGCTGGAGTATAGCTTAGTGGTAGAGCAAGAGCACCACAAACAAGCAAAACTCAGCTTCCAAACATGAAAAACTGAAATCTGGAATAAGCAAATGGTCTGGATTCAAAGAAACAGATCTAGACTCAGTTGCAGCACAAACTCAGTGTGCCTTTGAGCAACTCAACTCATATTTCCAATCCCCTTTCCCTTCAACAGAGACAGATATCTCCTTTCCGTCATTCAAGACTGATAAGATTCAGATTTAAAAATTGAGTGTAAAGGGGCTGGAGTGGTGGTTTGGCAGTTAGGGCACTTGCCTGTCATGCGCAAGGCTGTGGGTTGGAAACCTAGCACCATGTACGCAACCAAGTGTCAGAGCAACAAGGGCTACATGAAAAACTAAATGAAATTAATTCTCTTTCACTGTCCTTCTCTCTTTAAAAAAAAAGTGTGAAAAATCCTCTCTAAAGTTGCAATATATTAGTGCATAAGGAATAAATAGGTAATACCCCCAATTTCAACAGAATGTTTTTTGTTTGTTTTTTTGAAGAGAGAAGGACAGTGAAAGAGAAAGAATCTATTTAGTTTTTCATGTTATCTTCATTGCTCCCACACTTAGTTGTGTATGTGGTGCTGGGGTTCGAACCCACATCCTCATGCATGCTAGGCAAGCTCTGTAACCACTGAGTCACCACTCCAGCCCCACAGAATGGTTTTAGCACAACTGGAGAATGATTTTATCAAGGAGAAACTAAGTGCAGCAACTAGAGGTTGGGAAGAGATTTTGGAGAACACCCTTTGGAGCTTACCAACAACCCTGGCTCTTGGGTCCAGGCAGAGTTAGGTGAGCTGAATCAGCTTTCTGCCCTTGACTCTTCCATATCCTGTATTTCTGATTTTTTATTCTTTCCTTTGCTTTCAAATAATTTTCTTCCAGCCACATGTACAAGTTGGCTGTATAGTAATGGGTCTTTACTGCCCTCATATGGTAGCTCCCTGCCATGGCTGCATGAACTTCTGAAGGGGTGTGCGTGACAAAGGCAGACCTGAGGAAACTAGAGCCAACCCCTAAGATGAGGATTTCCCGGGGCCAGCAGAGGTCTTAAAACCTCTGCTGTGAAAGCCAGATGCTGGAATCCAGAGCTACCTGATGGGAAGCAATAGTTCCTGCCTCGTTTTGCCCCAATTAGGACAAGAATCTAAGCCCATGGAGTCATCTTGCTAAAATCATGTTCCTGGATTGTTCAGCTTATCTTTTTTTGTGTTATTGTTTTCTTTTTAAAGCGATAGGGACAGTGAGAGAGAGAATCAGCTTTATTTTTACTTTATCATGTGGCTTTTGTTGCTCCAACACTTCGTTATATATGTGGTGCTGGGGTTTGAACCTGCGTCCTCACACATGCCAGGCAAGAGTCACAACCACTAAGCTACCACTCCAGCCCCTGTTCAGATTGTTTTGCAGAAAGAGTTGAAGGCAGCTGTGAGGTGACCTTTCTCTGACAGGAAAATCCAAGGGCAGGAAGAGCCAGAACTAGAACATGGCCTCTAACCCTCTTAGCCCATTGAAACCAACGTTAACTGAGTGCCTATTTGTGAACTACCAGGTGCCACCAAGTGGGGTACAAAATATATACTCTTGTCTTCAGGAACTCAAAGTGGCCTGGAGATGTAGTTCAGTGGCAGAGTGCTTGCTTAGCATGTGTGAGGCCCAGGGTTCAATTTCCAGCACCAAAACCAACTCATAAAGGGGCTGGAGCAGTGTCTCAGCGGTTATGGCGCTTGCCCGGCATGCGTGAGTAAACGGGTTCAGGCCCCAGCACCATGTACACAACGAAGTGTCAGAGCAACAAAAGCCATGTGAAAAATTTCATTAAAATTGATCAAAAAAAAAAAAAAAGAACTCATAAAGCTTACAAATGTAAATAATCCATGCACCCATGCACATGCACACACAATTTTTTGGTACTGGGGATTAAATCCAGGAGTGCTCTACCACTGCACTACATTCCCAGACCCTTTTTTTTTTAAATAAATTTTTATTGAGTTTGTGTACATGGTGCTGAGGTTTGAACTCACATCCTTGCACATCCCAGGCAAGTGCCATAACCACTGAGCCACTGTTCCAGCCCCTCTCAGACCTTTTTATTTATTTTTATTTTGAGACAGGGTCTTGGTAAGTTGCTGAGGCCAGCCTAGAACTTGCAATCTTCCTACCTCAGCCTCCTGAATTGCTGGGATTATAGGTATGTGCCACCATGCCCAGTAACACACATTTAATTAACAGATATGAAGGCATTAGAGTAACAACTATTAGAGAAGTAGAAATCAAGTGCTATAGGACTGGTGGGGAGAGGGATTGGTGACTCAAAGTTAAACATTTCAAAACTGAGAACAGATTTTTAGGGCAGTGAACCTGTATCTGTGTATCTTTATAATGGATGCATGGCATAGCACTTGTACAAACCCATAGAATGTGCACCAAGAATGAACCCTAATGTAAATCATGGATGTGGGTGATAGTGATATGTCAGTGAGTTCATCAGTTATAACAAATGTAGTACTCTGGGGGGATGTTGATAAGGAAGAGGCAAAGTATGTGTGAGGGAATATATGGAAAATCTCTGAACTTTCCACTCAATTCTGCTGTAAACCTAAAATTCTGCTCTAAAAAAATAAAAGTATTCAAAAAAATCATTGTGGGAAAGATCAAAGAACCAATTTCTTATTTCCAATTTTTTTGGGGGGCACTGGGGATTGAACCCAGAGGTCTTTTGCCACTGAGTCACATCCCCAACCCTTTTTTTTAAAAGAGAGAGCAAGATAAAGAGAAAGAAATAAAGTTAGCTTTTATTTTTTCATCTGGTTTTTGTTTTTCCTCTACTTAGTTGTATATGTGGTGCTGGGGATTGAAACTGGATCCTCATGCATACCAGGCATGTGCTCTACCACTGAGCCACCTCTCCAGTCCCCCAGCTATTTTTATTTTTTATTTTGAGACAGCATCTTGTTAAATTGTTCAAGGCCTCTAAATTGCTGAGGCTGGCCTTGAGCTTGTGATCCTCCTGCCTCAGCTTCCCTCATTGCTGGAATTAAGGTGTATGCCACCCTACCTGGCTTAATTCCAATTTTTGAAAACAATGCTAAAAATTAGCAATTTTTCACTAATAAATAAATCTCTAAGTATAGTCATCTCTTAGTATCCATAAGGGTTGGGACCCAGGACCCTCTGCAGATACCTAAATCTGCAGACGCTCAGTTCCCTTATATGACATAGCACAGTATTTGCACATAATAAAGTCCATGAACAAGCACAGTGAGGACGACTACAATGACACTAATACCAGCTTCATTTTATGGACCAATTTTGTATTAAGCATGGCTAAAGTTTGTACAGGTACTTCAGTTATTTAATCTTCACAACAATAGTATTGGATAGGTGCTATTTTCTCTACTTAACAGACAAGGAAACTGGTTCAAAGCGGGTGGAGCAAGCCTTGATAGAAAATACAGGCAGAAGAAAAAGCAAAAGGTGTGTCTAGGGCAAACAATCTGTTATTGATAGAGTTTCAGGTGGCATAAAGGGAGGGACAAGAGCATGTGGGGTCATAATGAAAACGTACAGGAACCCTGCAAGGGAATTGAAAGCTTCAAGGAAATTAGACCTCACCCTTTGGATACTGGAGATTAGAGATTCTGAGTATTGTATTCTACCTGGGGATGTATTTGAGATTGCGCAGACATTATGGTTTGGATGTCAGATGTTCCCCAAAAGTTCATGTGTGAGACAATGCAAGAAGGCTTAGAGGTGGAATGACTGGGTTTTGACAGCCTTAACCCAATCAGCATGGTAACTGAAGGCAGGTAGGGTGTGGCTGGAGATGAATCTTTGGGTATGTCGTTGTAGATATCTAGTGAGCTGGAGTCTCCCTCTGCTTCTCGATGCCCTGAGCCACTTTCCTCTGCCATACTCTAACACCATGATGTTCTGCTTCACCTCCAGCTGGGAGGACTGGGGTCTGCTGCATATGGACTGAGACCTCTGGAACTGTGAGCCCCCAAATAAACTTTTCCTCTTCTAAAATTGTTCTTGTCAGGTCTTTTAGTCACAGCAACAAAATAAATGACTAAAACAGCGGAGAAGAGCTGATAACATAAAGACCAAGAAGGGAGACTGTATGAGATGAGGGAAGCTTGGATTAGGACAGTGGGCAACACAGAGGGAGAAACTGTAAAACCTCTATGTAGAAAAACTAAAATAGACTTGAAGGATGAAGGCAGAGCTATGCTTAGTAAGAACCACTGTCCCCTCATGTGCTGAGTCCTCTGACCTGCCTCATCAGTGCCAGTTTCTACAGGGGAGAAAGATTTCTGCTCTTCTGTGGAATCGAAGTCCCAGTTCCACCCTGAACATGGTGTCCCAAACTCAAAGCAGAGCAAGGTCTGCTCAGAGACCAGAGAAGTCATCTTGAAAATTTGTTCTGAATGCCCACATCAAGTGAGGACTCTCAGGACCGGAACAGCCAGTCACAAGAAGAGATCAGACCAGCTTGATACTACGTCCCCACCACTGCCCCTGCACCAACGGTCAAAGGGTTTTATGTCATTTCCCAGCAATGCAGCATCTGGTTGGATTAAATCCTGTATGGGAACTCAGTCCTCACCCTACCCAAGACTTTGATTTCTGCTTTTGATTGCCACAGGGCTGGCAGGCTTCCCTCTGGCTCCCTCTCTCACAGGAATCCATCCACAGCTGTTAGCCACTTGTCACACCCTATCCGGGAGGTGGCAGCATTTCAATAGTAAAGCAACAAATCCTCAGACTGTGGCTAACAGCTTCAAAGTCAGTTCGGAATTGTGTCATATTTCCAAAAACAGCTAACTCCTTCCAGTTCCAGTGAAGCAGCAGCGGGTAAGGGCATGGACTTCAGGAGATAGCTAGGCCTCATACTTCCTAAACAATTGGGATACTTCCAGGAAAAATATTCACAACAAGCATTCAATAAACATTAATTGAATATGCTAGACACTGTGAAAAAACCTAGCAAGAGTCCCTGTTCTCAAGGTGTTCTGATTCTAGGAAGAGAAGGTGATAAGGGTCTTGAGCTGATACCTCTTTACTCTGCCTTTTCCTTCCCAAAGTTTTGGTCAAAGTTTTGTCAGTCCACTTCATTGGTTTATTATTGTTTTTGCTATTGAATACTACCACCCTGAAGTTACCCAAAGCCACTCCACTTGGTGAGGAGTTCTGTGTCCAAGAAAACAAAATTTAGACATAACAAGCAAAAACTCAGAGTAGTGATCCTTTTAAGGGAATATTAATTTGAATACACTCCTAAAAAAAATGTCATGTAAGAAGTACATTTTCTATCTCTAAAAAAAACTTCAAAAATGTATTCTGATCAGGAGCCAACTCCAGAGGAGACCTCAGTTGCCCACAGTAAGTCTGTCTATACCTGAAGGGGAGGAAGGCACTGTGAAAATCACCCCAAAATCCCAGGGAAAGTCACAAAGGGAAAAAAGGAACAAAGGGAAGAGACACACCTTAATAACTATATAGCAAATTATGGCATTCAGTGTCTTCATGTACATTATTTGATCCTCTCAACCATCCTTGGGGACAGGCAGAGCACACGTTTTTCTCCAGTCTCCAGGGGAGGGAAAGCCTACTGCGATCCTGCCCTAGCTGCATGAAATCTTCAGAGACAGCTGGTGGGGACTGCAGCTGTGAGGGAGCCACAGCTCAGAGCCTCAGTCTCTTCCCCTGTAGACCAAGGCTGCATGAAGATCCCTCCCATCATCCTGGTCCAGTCTCACACCGCGTCCATGGTCACCAGGTTACTAAGTGATGGAGCCACACAGAACAGGGCTTGAATTGAGAAAGGCTGTTCTTTACAATACAACCACAATGACAAGGTCTATGTGCTTATGACAGTGGAGACAGGACTTGAGGTGATCCATTTCCAAAATGAAATCCCAATGCCCTGCTGAAATAAATGGATCTTTACCAGAGGTCATGTTATGGTGATGCTAAGGTTTTTTTTTTTTTTTTTTTTTTTTTTTCCAGGGCTGAGGACCGAACTCAGGGCCTTGTGTGTGCTCGGCAAGCACCAGTTCTGGCACTGAGCTAAATCCCCAACCCCTGCTGAGGTGTTTTTTGGTGGTTTTATTTGTGGGGAGGATGGGGGAGCACTACTAGGGATTGAACCCAGGGGAGCATAACAACTGAGCCACATCCCCAACCTTTTTTACTTTTTATTTTAAGACTGGGTTGCTAAATTGCTGAGGCTGGCCTTGAACCTGCAATTCTCCTACCTCAGCCTCCTGAGTCACTGGGATTACAGGCATGTGTCACCTCACCCAGCAATGCTAAGGTTTTTAAACCCTGAATTTTCTTTACCCATGCTTCATTTTTTCCCCTTCTCTAAATATCCTTTAAATGACTAAGCTTCTCCATCATAACCTCTCAGCTTGACTTCTGCCACAGACTCCTAACAGGTCTCCCTGAGTCCTCTCACCTTTTTCCATTCTTCCTCCACACCATAGCTTGAGTGTCTTTAGAAAACTCATTCCTCTCACTATCACTGGCACCCCAATGGTTCCCATTGCTCTTTAAATACAGAGGCAGATAAGATTCAGAACTCCTATCCAGGACAGTTAACCAGGGACATCTTGCTTGCAGTTAATTATTGTGTTTCTCTGCAACAGAGGATTTTTTTTTAAATGACTAAAAAAACTTTACTTTTGTTTCTAAGATAAGGAGACTGGCTTACTTTGATTTCTGTTAACCGTAAACTGCAACCCATATAGTTTAGGAGGAGATAATTGACCTTTTGAATACAAACCTTCCAAATACGCAAGAACTGGGACTTTTTTTTTTTTAAGATATTATAAAGAACAACTTGAACCAGATAAGACCCGGAAGATGAATCATCTAGACCAGGGGTCTGCCAACTACAGCCTGTGGGCCAAGTCCAGCTAAGTCCAGCCTGCCATTTGTTTTTATACTTACTGGAACACAGACACACTCTACTGTTGCATTGTTAAGCTATGTACAAGTGTACTACAAGAGCAGAGCTGAGCAGCTGCAACAGACCACACAGCTTACAAACCCTAAAATATCTGGCCCTTACCAGAAAGAAAAAATGGCTGCAGAATAAAAGTGTTAAGATTTTCCACCCTGGGTTGTACATCAGTAACATGGGGTGCTTGTAAAGGGATCAGCCTCAGGGATTATACTTAAATTGGTCTGTGATGGGGCTGGAGCAGTGGCTCAGCGGTTTCGGCGCTTGCCTGGCAAGCACGAGGACCCGGGTTCAAACCCCAGCACCACATACACAGCTAAGTGTTGGAGCAACTAAGGCCATGTGAAAAACTAAAGTTGTTTCTCTCGTTCTCTGTCTCTCTCACTGTCCCTCTCTCTTTAAAAAAATAAATAAATAAATTGCTTAAGGGAATTTTAAAAAATTATAAAAAAAATTGGTCTGTGGTTAGGATCCAAATATTGTAACTAAAAACTTTTAAATTTCTCCAGCTACAGCTGAGAATCACTCATCTAATCCACTTTAGTCTTTCACAGATGAGGAACGTCAGGCCTACATGCTAAAATCTGTGATAAATCTCACCTCCATTATCTCATTTGATCCTTAAGAGTACATCTAAGGTTCCAGGAGTAAGAAGCACTGCTCACTTTTCTTGAGATAACAGAATTGAAACTCCGAGAATTAAGTCCTGTTCCCAATCTCCTATAGTAAAAGGTAGCTAAGACACATGTGTAGGCCTTTAAAATCAAGTCCACTGGCCATGGACATTAACTGTACAAATTATATACTCAGATTTTATTTTGACATATGGGTCCCACTCGTTTTCAGCGCCTACAGACATGGGACCATAGCTATTTCCAGAACATTTGGAAATCTGCCCTAAAGTAGTCTATGCGCTGTGGAGCCCTCAAGATTCCTCAGGGTCACTGTGTGGGTAGCATGAGGAGTGGATGTGTGTGTGTAGTGCCAATTCCTAGGCGTTCACTTCACCCGGAGCAGACATATTTTACCTGTCCAAACATTAGGGTCCCACATACAATTGTGTTTGACTGGAGTTTCATATGTGAAGACCACTGATGTGGCTCAGACTTCTGTCCACTGTTTTGACTCAAGATGACATGATCAGTCTGCCCCCAAATTCCTGTCACTTCTTACACCATCAACCAGTTCTTCCCTGTTTGTCTGTATAGAGTCCAAAATAAAAAGTACCAACATTCTCTTTTGAGATGAAGGACTTACTTTTAGTAGACCAGAACTTCCCACATCCGCCATGGTTACTGCTTCCAGCCTACTTTTGTACATACTGAGCATTCCATTGTAGGAAAGCACCAGCCTCATCTACACTCTAGCTGGGCCACAGCATTTCTCCCCAAATATGTCTGCCTGCAGCCTAACCCAAATGCCCTCCACCTCACTGCATCCCTTCACTTTCCTATCTATAGAACTGAGGCATTAATGATGGGGAAGAGGGGTGGCGTAAGACATCTTCTTACAATTCTTTCTGTTTCTAAAGAGGAAGAAATGCTTATTCCCCTCTTCATAGAGGTGAGAAACTCAACACTGGACAGAACACGTTCAGTTTTTCATTCCATGACCACACTTTTACCCTTTCATAAGAGAAAGAATGACTAACTGATTTGATTAGTCAGAGCCAGGATATTCAATGGGCTGAGTTTTTATCAGACTGGAGCCTGAGTACATAAGGTGGTGCTATGATTAACTATGTCCTGATAAGTCAGGGTCTGTTCTCAAATGAGTTGGAGGCAGTAGAAAACCTCCACTGTGAATCTACTTTTAGTTCTAAGAATGACAAGGACACTCAAGAGTCACATCCATGGAATACCCTCATATTTCAAGTTACATGAAGAGGCAGTATCAGTGAATCCTACAGCTAAACTGCCAGAAGTAGCCTATTTCTCAAGAAAGTACAATCTTCTACCATTCCCCCACTCCCCACCTCAAAACTTTTTTTTTTTTAACTGTGATGCTAGGGATAGAACCCAGGGCCTCAAGCATGCTAGACAAGTGCTCTACCACTGAGATACACCCCTAACCCATAGTCCCTAAGTCTTAAATCAAAGAGATTGTGATCTTAATATTGTGGGGATCTTTGCCTTCTCTTTTTATAATAGAGTCATGTCTCTCACTTCACTATTTCTCAAAATATATGATTCCTTTTTTACAATATATACACAAATACTTTTAAACATAAATACTCAAGTCAAGAGAATTGAATTGGCAGATAAATTTAGGAAGCCGAGAGCACTGAAGAAAAGGTCAGTCACCAGATTTTACATATGATCATCTGAACTTCTCTGGCCATTCAACTTCATGTATAATTCCAAATATTCTGTCACATGGTCCATAGGGTCTTCCTTTGGGAAGTAATTAGTAGCCATACTTGTCATTAAGATGGGTTCTGCCATCTCCACTTTGGCCTAGGACAAAGTATCAAAAAAAAAAAAAAATACATTTACTCTGCCAGAATCAAGAAAAGATCATCAAGACATTTGTAGGACAAAAGTAAAATGAATAAGATTTCTTACATGTTATAAATTTCACTTTTTGTACACAATTATAGAATATAGTTCTTATTTTACATTTACCCTAACATTTATTAGCAGATAAAAAGTAAACATTTCTATTAACTAAACTTCTATTAATTACTAGTACTTTAGAAATCCCACCCCTAGATAAAGCAACATGTGCTGAGCATGTGGGGATACAAGCATTTAATACATTGCTGTGTATTATGTGTGAACACAAAATTGGTATGGTCTTTATAGAATGCAATTTAGACCATCTTAAAAATATCTTTGATCCAGTACGTTAACTTTTATTAGTTTTTTTCTATACATGTACCTCTATACTTTATATATTATATTACAAAACTATATATGTTAGGGGTTACTCAGTGCAGAGTTGTTTGAAATGGCTAAAGACTGAAAACACAGCAAATACCCATTAAAGAAAGTGTTTTAAATAAGTAGGGTATAGCCATACAATAAAAAAGGACTATGCTGCCATTTAAAAAAAAAACAATAAATCTATGAGTAGCTATGGAAGAATCTCTATACAGTGCTAAGCACGGAATAGAAAGATGTTTCCATTTGCACAAAGTGGTGAAATATGTGTTCTATTGTCTATATAGACATTTTATGTAACACATAAGAATTAATAAGAAACTGATAATATTTGGTTATGTTTAGAGGAAAAAGTAAGTAGTGAGGCACAGTCTGAAGATTATTATTTTTTTTTGCTTTTAGTTACTTCAATAAAGAAAATTTAAAATACATGCAAAAGCAAATAGAAAAATATAATAAACTCCCATGTACCCCTCATTCAGCTTTAATAATTATCAATATGCGTCCAATTCTGCTTTTCTCTTACCCCTTCAGTACCTTCTCTGTATTATTTTAAAGTAAATCCCAGTTATCATTCCATCTATGAAAACTTCTGTATATTTGTCTAGACTATAATGACTTTTCATTCACACTTTAATAAAATCAACAATATTTCTTAGTATCACCAAATATCCTGCTAGTATTCAAAATTATCTGGCTGGCTCATAATTTTTTAAACAGTTATTTGTTAGAGTAAGGATCCAAACAGGTTGCACAGATTATATTTGGCCAAGATGTCTTTTTAGATCTTTTTATTTTCCTGTTCTTCCAGAAGGGAAACCTTTCACTACATACTCTTGTAACTTTCTTTCTTTTGGGGGTGGGTGGGTAGGGGTCAGAATCAATTTTTATATTTTTCATCTGGTTTTTGTTATTCCAACAGTTAGTTGTGTATGTGGTGCTGGGGTTTGAACCTGGGTTCTTACACATGCCAAGAAAGCACTCTACCGTAGAACCACTGCTCCAGCCCCCTTGTAACTTTGTTATTTCAAACTTTAAACATGTATGACTTATTAAAAAATGTAAAGAAATCTTAGAGGAAAAGAAAAGAAAAAGTAAAACCAATATACCTTCAGGTGGGACCCATACACAGTAGTCTGGGTCATCTTCAGGATATTTGGAAGAAAGTGTGGGGGACAACTGCAAAGAAAAGATGGACTTTTTACTCAAAAGAATTTTAACTCTAAGAATTATTGTCCTTATGCCTGTCAGCAAACAAAAACTAAAAACAGTTTCATTAATGATCTTGACATTAGTAACACATTTGAGGAAGAATTCTCTCTGAATATTTTTTTTCTCATAAAGCCTCATCAAGCAGACTAATTTTTTATTAGTGAGAGTCATATCATACTCTTTAAGAGGGGTGGTAAACATACTGAAGATATAAGTGCTTAATAGAATAGCTTCCAGGGAGGGAAATCTGGCATTTGCCTTTTGACCTAAGTGCAGAAAAGGGTTCACAGAGCAAGTTTGCTTGCTATTCTTTGAAAGCCTGTTTACAAGGATGGTCTTTGGCTGGTATCTGGAAACTTGGGTTTCTGGACAATTACTACTACCCTAACTGATAAGGATGGCTCAGTGTGCTTCCACTGTGCAAACAATGTGGTTTATGCTGAACACCTGTTTTCTTTCTGGAAGTCTGGATTTGTGGCACAAGCCAACGAGGGAATGACTATGTGATCGATTCCCAGCAAAAATTGTTAGCACTGAGTCTCTAAAAAGCTTTTCTAGTTAACAACTTGTCACAATTCACTGCTAAGGGGATTAAGCATGTCCCATGTGTCCACTGGAAGAGGATCCTTCAAAGCCTGCACCTGGTTTATGAGCTTCTGGCTCAGGTGTCTGTTCCTGTTGCTGATTGGGCCTGGTATCCTTTTGCTGCAGGAAATCATAACAGAAAGTATAAACATATGCTGAGACCTCTCGTGAATTACCAGAAGGGAGTCTTGAGGCCTCACAACACAACCCAGCAATCACACTTCTGGGAACTTACCATATCCACACAAAATTAAGTATTCATAAGATTATTCACTATAACATTGGTGTAATGAAAGACTAGAAACAATCCACGTGTCCATCTATAGGAAACTGGTTAAATAGGGCGTATGTATGCAGTAGGAAGCTCTTCATATATTGATACAGAATGATTTCCATGATAGATTTTATTTATTTATTTATTTGTACCAGGGATTAAACCCAGGGACACTTTACCACCGAATCATATTCCCAGTGTCCTTTTTATTTTTTATTTTGAGATAGAGTCTCACTAATTTTCTGAGGCTGGCTTTGAACTTGCGATGCTCCTTGCCTGGGATTACAGGAATGCACCACCACATCCAGCTCCATGATAGATTTTTAAAAATAAGATAAAGAATGGAGTACATTTACATCTTTTGTGTGATATAAGGAAGAAAACAGCATGTTATTTGTGGCATATTAGGATACGAAAAAAGACTCATAAATTATATCAGAGGTAGTGTGCTATGAGCAGTTATAGGGAACAGGGTGGAGATAAAACTAGAGAATTAAAAAGTAAAGATTCAAGAAAGTCCAGATTTTTAGAACAGGGGGCTAAGGATGCTGAGAACTCTGTTAAGCTCGTCTCTAAAGATTCACACTCCTAGATGTGGTCTATGACAAGAACACTTATTTCTATATTCAGATAAGAAAAGTACTTACTTTGCCTGGACCAGGAGCTTTCTTTTTCTTCAATTCATCTCTGCTTTTTTCGTTTTCATTCTTTGATGCTAATTTAAGGGAAAAAATGATAATAGCTATTTTCTGAAAAAGTAATATAGAAAGAAATAATTTTTTCTAAGAAAGTGCTATAAACACTCATTAGTGACTATCTACTACTACAAAAACTATGTTAAGAGGAGAGAACTTTTCCTTCACTGATATCCCTGGTTTGTAAAACAAGACTATTCTATAAGCTAGTGTATGATGAGGCTACTTTTATCATTCCACAGTTAACAATTACAAGTAAGACTAGAAAAAAGAAGTCCCTCTTTACTAGGCTCTATTATACAAATAATGTGGTTTATGCTGGGAATTTGGATTTGGGGTACATGTTAGGGAGGGAATGCCTATGTGATCACTCCCCAACAAAAATCCTCAACATAGCCAACCTTTCAACTAATTCATTTTAATAGGTTTGGAATCAGTTCCATGGTAGGACATATTTGACTGGGAGATAGATGTAAAATTGGGGAGGCTTTTGTATGGCCAGAGGGAAGCCTCATAACATTAGGTGCTTTGTGAGCATTGGAGAAGGAACTCCAGGAAGTAGAAGAAGAGCAAAAGGGGGCTGGAGTGGTGGCTCAGTGGTTTCGGTGCTTACCTGGCATACGCAAGGACCTGAGTTCAAACCCCAGCACTGCATACACAACAAAGTCTTGAAGCAATGAAGGCCACATGAAAAACTAAATAAAAATTGATTCTCCCTCTCTTTCACTGTCCCTTCTCTTTAAAAAAATAAAAAATTTTAAAAAAGGGGCTGGAGCAAAGCTCAGTGGTTTCAGTTTCGGTGCTTGCCTGGCAAGCATGAGGACCCAGGTTCAAACCCCAGCACCACGTACGCAACTAAGTGTTGGAGCAACGAAGGCCATGTGAAAAATTAAATAAAGTTGTTTCCTCTTTCTCTCACTGTCCCTCTCTAATTTAAAAAAAAAAAAAAAAAGGAGTAAAAGGCAAGTGGGATGGTACCAAACACAAACCTCTTATACACTCCAATTTCTTTCTTTCTTTCTTTAAAGAGAGAGAAAGAATCAATTTTATTTTTAATTTTTTCATCTGGCCTTTGTTGTGTATGTGGTGCTGGGATTTGAACCCAGATCCTTGGGCATGCCAGGAGAGCACTCCAACCACTGAGCCACTGTTCCAAGCCCTGTACAGTCCAATTTCATCCAGAGTGCTGTGGTTGCATCTACCTAGTGTGTGTATGGCTATTCTCTGTGTTGCCTTACAGGTCAGCTCCTTTCAAAGGCAGTTGGTACCTGTGTGCAGAGGCACCAAAGACTGCTATGCTACTTACCTGATGGTCCTTTGCAAGATGAAGATATTTCACTAATCTCATGATAATCTTTATTCTGCTCCATGTGGCTGGGTTGAGGTACGTTTTCTATAAAAAGCAGTACCAAAACCTATTGTTACTACTTAATTCATGGTGAAAAGCTAAAAAGACAAAACCAAAACAGAACCTGTGCCCATGTAATCATCCAGTTTTATGATCATCAGCTTCAACTCCTTTTTTTTTTTTTTTTAAGAGAGAGGGACAGTGAGAAAAAGAGAGGAAGAGAATCAATTTTATTTAGTTTTTCATGTTGTTGCTCTGACACTTTGCTGTGTACATGGTGCTGGGGTTTGAAACTACGTCCTCGCACATACTAGCCAAGTGCCCTAACTGGTGAGCCACCACCCTAGTCCTCAACTAACCTTAATGAGATTTTCAATAAATGTATCTCCAGACATCTAACAGAACACCAATTTTCCACTGTAAAAAACTAGCCAATTTCAAGGATAAATTTATGGGCAATACTTACCAAAAATCTTAAAAATGCACATAATCCTTGGCCTAGAAATTCTAAATCCAGATACATATTTTATTTATTTATTTTTGGTACTGAGGATTAAACCCAGTGGGGTTCAACCTCTGAGCCAGATCCCCTGCCCTTTTTATATTTTATTTTATGACATTGTCTCTCTAAGCTGTTTGGGGCCTCACTAAGTTGCTAAGGCTGGCTTTGAACTTATGTTCCTCTTGCCTCAGCCTCCCAAGTTACTGGGATTACAGGTGTATGCCATCACACCTGACCAGAAACATATTTAAAAAAAAATTAGAGTCAAGCACCAAGATTTATTATTTATAAGAATGTTTACAATAGCAAAAATTAAGAAGTAACTTACATGCTTAACAAGGAAAAGTTAATTAAATAAATTATGACACATTCATGTGATCGACCACTATGCCCACCCCTGAGTAAAAAGCTACATTTAAAAATAAAATTCTGGGGCTGGAACGATGACTTGGTGGTTACAGTACTGCCTAACTAACATGCAGGAGGACATGGGTTTGAACCCCAGTACCACGTACACAACGAAGTGTTGGAGCGATGAAATCTACATGAAAAACTAAATAAAACTGATTCTCTCATTCTCACTCACTGTCCCTCTCTTTAAAATATAAATAAAATAAAATAAAATTCTAAGACATAAGGAAAAAACAGGCTATAAAATAGCATATAAAATATGATCCTCATGCTGCAAAAAAGTAAGAAAGCAGAGAGTAAAGGCCTGGAATAATCCCTTCTTGACTGTGGATTTACTAATAATTTAATCTTATAAATCAGGTTCTTAAATCTGTGCTATTTTCACACACTTATATACTTTGGTCCCCTAAACAAAAGAATGTAGCACTTACTGCTCCTGTTCTTGCTGGTACAGCCCAGAGACTGGGCTCAGAAAAAAAAAAGCAAAAACTATATGTATCGTGTTTAAAAGGCAGGCATTTTGCCAACAACTAAACAGAGAAGGCAAATACAAAAGTCACAAGAGTGTGATAGGTAAGGAAACAGTAACTTTCCTGTTCCTCAGACTGCTGATGATGACTCGAGGGGAGGGCTGCAGCCAGGCCTACTGTTTTAACTAGACCACTATGGTCTGTCTGGAAGTAGATTCCCATACATTCCCACACAAAATTAACACCAGTGTTTATTTTTCCTCACATTCCCTATTTTCTGTGAAATCTTAATCCTAACTAAGTAGTTTGGCAGCCTGTAGGAAAATAGCTACTGCAGATGACAAGGGATAAGAGGGTGTAATTTCCAGAGATGAAATTTGGAGAGATTTTTTTTTCTTCTTTGGACTTTAATACCTAAAATTTCTAAAATGAATATGTTCTTTTCAAAATCAGAAAAATTACTTTCAAATCAATCAACTGCCTCTCTCAACATTTTTCATTAAATCTTTTCTAGTTGGTGAATACTATGTGCCAGATTCTCTGCTGGATACTATAGACAAAAAGATGAACAAGGCATGATTCTTCTTAAGCACTTCAGTTCATTAAGTACATTAGGCTTTGCCTCTGTATTAGGGGTTGGGATTAAAAACGAGTAAAAGGAGACTCATCCTGCAACCACCTGATCAGACCCCACCACCCACACTGCTCCACTGCCCTCCACCTCTACAGTGGCATCAGCTCAGGATCTTCCTCAGCAGCTGTGATGTCAGAGTCTACAGATTTCAATTACTTTATCATGGTGGAATAGACTGGAAATACCTCCCCTTAATTTGCAATGGAATAAATGACTAGCAGCCAAAGAAAGAAGACTTAGAAACTACATTTCTTTACTACAGTCAGCGTCTCACATATACAACGCCAAACGCACAGTCAAGAACTGGCTTTGTTTTTTTTAACTTATTCCACAATTAATGCAACTGCCCACTGAACAGCACAGGAAGGAGAAAGATATTACCATGGCTTTTTGTATGCTTAGAACATGTGGGATCTGTGGGAGCACTCATTTCCTGCACTGCTGCTTCCAGCTCTGTCTCCTGTGCCAGTCTGCTGCTTCCAGCCTCCATCTTCTCTTCACATTCCTCCTCTTCTTTCTCTTCTTCTTCCTCTTCCTCCTCCTCCTCTTCTACTTCAGGCTCATCCTTCATTCTCATTAGAGCTGGAGGGAGTTCTGGACGTTTGGGGGGAAATTTCTATGAGGGAAACAAAACCTCTAATTGAGTAGACCTACATAATGATAAAAAAGAGACAGATTTCTTCCAGGAGGTTAATCTAAAAGCATAGAATGTCTAACTTTCTAGGTTGACAAACCCTGCAGAAGCAGGCTAGAAGTAGAATTTTCACATGAAACTCTGTCCATCCATGGATCCGTAAGTATGGTTGTTAGTTTCTAGGATCAAAAGATTTTTAGGGCTGGGGGTGTAACTCAATGGTAGAGCACTTGCCTAGCATGTGCAAGGCCCTGGATTTGATCCTCAGCACTGTGAGGCAGGGGTGGGGAGAGGGCAGGACAAATATTATTAAATACCAAACACTTGAAACAACTTGGAAGGAACGAAAACATTTATTCCGGGTGAGTGATAGCTGCAGGAATTTTGTCCTATTTGACCTCTTAATATTAAAGGATTTTAATTTATTACAAAATCTTCTAGAGAGTAAATCAGACACATGTTCCCAAGAAAGAAATCATCTGTACTGCTTTTTTCATTTTGGACTTAAAATAAATTCAAGGAAATAAGACTTGTAAAGCAGTAAAGCAGATCCTGAAGAAAAAGAAGACATTTCTCAAGGAATAAAGCCACATATTTTTTTTTAAGAGAAAGGAGGACAGTGAGAAAGAGAAAGAATCAATTTTATTTAGTTTTTCATGTGGCTTTCATTGCTCTGACACTTTGTTGTGTATGTGGTGTTGGGGTTCAAATCTGCATCCTTGTGCATGCCTGGCAAGCACCATAAGCACTGAGTAACCACTCCAGCCCATGGTTATATCATTTTTAAAATATAGAACTTAATTCTGGAATCCTTTAAGAATGGTATTATAAGGGCTAGAGTGGTGACTCAGCGGTTATGGCCCTTGCCTGGCATGCACGAGTACATGAGTTCAAATCCCAGCACCATGTACATAACAAAGTCTTGGAGCAACAAAGGGCACATGAAAAACTAAATAAAATTGATTCTCTCTTTCGCGCGTGTGCGCTCGCTCGCTCTCTCTCTCTCTCTCCTTCCCTCCCTTCCTCTCTCTTTAAACATCTTTTTAAACAAAGGGGAACAAAATATTACATGGAGGAGAGACAGCCTATTCAACAAATGATGCTGGACAAACTGGACAGCCACTTGCAGAAAGTTGAAATTAGACCCATATCTTTTTCCTTGCATGAGAATCAAATCAAAATGGATCAAGGAGCTAGGAATTAAACTAGCTACCTTGCAACTGATGGAAGACAAATTAGGTCCAACACTTCAGCATTTGGGAGTAGGCAAAGACTTTCTCAACATGTCTCCTAAAGTGAAGGAAGTAAAATAAAAAATCAGTGAATGGGATGTCATAAAGCTAAAAAGCTTTTGCACTGCCAAAGAAATGATCAAAATTGTCAAGAGGCTTCCTACAGAATGGGAGAGAATCATGGCCTGTGATTCTTCTGACAGGGGTCTCATATCCAGAATCTACAAAGTCTTCAAAAATCTCATCCTCAAAAACACAAACAACCCAATCAATAAATGGGCCAAAGAGCTAAATAGAAGCTTCTCAACAGAGGACATTGAACAAGCCAATGAATACATGAGAAAGTGCTCTAAATCACTAGTATCAGAGAAATGCAAATGAAAACTACATTAAGATTTTACCTCACATCAGTCCAATTGGCAAAACTGAAGAAAATAAGCAATAATAGATGCTGTAGGGGTTGTGGAGAGATAGGGACACTATCATACTGTTGGTAGAACTGCAGACTGGTACAGCCCCTATGGAAAGCAGTGTGGAGAATCCTCAAAAAACTAGGGATGTACCCACCATATGATCCGGCTATTCCTCTCCTGGGTATCATGGAGATGTATTGGCAAGGAGGGGGCTGGAGGTTGGGGCAGAGAGGGATAAGAGTGGGAAATTAGGGAGAGATCAAGGGGGTAAATCTAATTTTCAGAATATATATATATATATATATACACCATTTTGTTTCATTGGAAGCATTTTTGATTGTTCAACAAATAAATTTCTTAATAAAAAAACAATATTCAAACCATTGGGACAAATTTGCTATAATGTTTTAAATCTCACCAGATTACATTTTGGCACTTTTAGAATTTTATCATTTAATTTTTAATTTCGGAAAGAATATTTTTTACAAATGGGTTAAGGTAATTGAAAACACTTTTATTATGGTAAAATACATATAACATAAACGTCTGCCATGTTGACCATGTATAGTTGAGTGGCATGAAGTTCATTCATATCGGGGCTGGAGCGGTGGCTCAGCGGTTTCGGCGCTTGCCTGGCAAGCACGAGGACCCGGGTTCAAACCCCAGCACCACGTACACAACTGAGTGTTGGAGCAACCAAGGCCATGTGAAAAACTAAATAAAGTTGTTTCTCTCTTTCTCTGTCTCTCTCACTGTCCCTCTCTCTTTAAAAAAAAAAAAAAAAAAAAGTTCATTCATATTACTGTGAGATAGTTACCATCATCCATCTCCAGCACTTTTTATTCTTACTGAACTGAAATTTTGCATCCACCAAATAAAAATTCTCACTGCCCCCCCCCCCAAAAAAAGGATGGGCAGTGATTGTGGCGCTTGCCTGGCATGTGCTAGTTAGTATACAGAATAGAACCCCAGCACCACATATACAACGAAGTGTCAGAGCAACGAAATCCACATGAACTAGATAAGAAGTTGATTCTCCTTCTCTCTCTTCCATTGTCACTTTCGCTTAAAAAAAAAAGCACTACAGGAAAGCATTTTCCTTCTATTTAAAACATAAACACCACCCCCAAAGCCTCCACATAACTCACAAGTACATATAGCTGAGACTTCAGACCTCTACCACTAGAGAGCAGTATGCCCCAATTCAAGGTGTTAATAGGCTGAATCTCCTGGACATCCTAATAATTCACATGTTTAAGAATCTCAGAATGTGACAGTATTTGGAGATAATAAAGGAGGCATTCAGGACAGGGGCCTAAGCCAACATAATTGGTGACATTAGAAGACATACCAGGAGTGCAAATGCACAAAGGGACAATCATAGGAAAGGGCAGCAAGAAGGCAGCCATCTGCAAGCCAAGGAGGAAACCAACTCTGCTAGCACCTTGATCTTAGACTGGGTGAGAAAATAAATTTTTGTGATTTAAGACACCCAACCTGTGGTATTTTGTTATGGCAGCCCTAGTGAACTAATACACAAGGTTCAGTTTTTAAGAGTGATAAAAATTGTTTTGAAGCTAAATCTATAAATTAGGAATATATGTAATGCAAAAAAAAATCAGTAAGATATTACAGAAGAGTAGAAAGATCATAAAACTCAAGAGACAGAAAGAAGGACTAGATCTGATTGCCTGCTTAGTTATATAATCATAGTATTACATGGTATTTTGCCTGTTTCCACTTTTTTAAGACATATTATTCCCACAAGTTATAAGGTGTTAGAGGGATTAAATTGAGCATAAAATTGGAAAATTTCATGGCAGAGGCATGTGTATAATGATGTTACTAATAAATGTTATTTGAGTCTGAATATTACATTTATCCACCTGGTTAAATGTATTTAAATGACTCAGATATAATGGTGCATACCTGTTATCCCAGCTACTTCGAAGTTTGGGACAGGAGAATCATAAGTTCAAGGCTAGCCTGGTCAACTTAGCAAGACCCTGTCTCAAAATAAAATTAGGAGGAAAAGGGCTGGGATTTAGCTGAGCAGTAGAACACTTACCCAGCATGTGTCACGTCCTGGGTTCAATCTCTAGTACAGCCTTAAAAAGCATTTAATGCAGGAGATACATTTCTAAACCTAATATTCATTTGAAATTAATAAAATGGTATTTCTTTTTAAGAGAGAGGAAGAGAGTGAGAAAGAGAGGAATCAATTTTATTTTTTTCATGTGGCCTTGTTTCTCTGACACTTAGTTGTATATGTGGTGTTGGGGTTCAAACCTAGGTCCTCGTGCATGCCAGGCAAGCGCTCCAACCTCTGAGTCATTCCTCCAGCCCAATAAACTGGTATTTTAAATTACAAAATCAGTTACTTGAAATTGATTGGCATGATTCAATTTTCTAATTCTTTTTTTTGGGGGGAGTACCAGGGATGAACCCAGGGACTCTTAATCACTGATCCACATCCCCAGCCCTTTTTATATTTTATTTTGAGATAGGTTCTTACTAAGTTGCTTAGGGTCTCACTAAGTTGCTGAGGCTGGCTTTGAACTTGTATCCTCCTGCCTCAGCCTCTCAAGTCACTGAGATTACAAGCATGCGCCACTGAACCCACAAATTTTGCCAACTCTAAACTGAACAGAAAAAGCCAACAACCAAATTCTGGGAAAGGTGGTTATACCATACCCATAGCCCTTTTAACAACACTATGTAATGAATCATCTGCTTTAGCAAAAGAAAAGAAAAAAATAGCTTAGGAACAACTCACAAGTTAAAAGTTTAACACTCTGTCTTGATTCACAACTTACCCCTACTGTTCCAGTTTTTAACTTGAATTTGCTTCCTCCTTTCATGGCACCAAAGAGAGGCAATGTGAGTTTCTTCACTTTATTTTCTGTATCTGTAGTCTGACTTTCAGTCCTAGAAAGAAAGAACAATTACACATTCTATTCTGCTTAGTCCGAGGTTTTATCTAAAAATGCTGTAATGCTAACAAAGAAACCTCTGGTGAAAGAAAAATGACCAGGGCCTGGAGTGGGTTGCTCAGCAGTTAGAGCACTTGCCTGGCATGCCCAAGGATATGGGTTCAAACCCCAGCACCATGTATACAACCTAGTGTTGGAAAGCCACATGAAAATCTAAAATAAAAATTCTCTCTCTCTCTCACTATCCCTGTCTCTCTCTTTAAAATAAATAAATAACAGGCTGAAGATATGGCTCAATGGTTAAGTGCTTCTGGGTTCAATTCCTGGTACCAAACAAACAAACAAACAAACAAAAATACACACACACAATAAAATTTTTAAAAATATTTTTTAAAAAGGGCTGGGGGTGGTGATGCTCTGCTTTAGCATCCCAAGCTGCTAGGATTACAGACATGTATCACTGTATCACTGTACTTGGCTAAATTTGCTTTTATTAACAAAGTTTTATTGCAACAAAAACTATTAATATGATTTTTTTCAATGCTGGTGATCAAACTCAGTGTCTCAAGCATGCTAGGCAAGCACTTAACACTAAGCCACATCCCCAGATACCAGTATGATTTTTAATTTTCTAGTTATTTGATATTTAAAACTAAAATTACAATCACATTGCAATAAATACAGACCTAAATCACTATGGCTATTTGGTGCTGAATTTCCTTTTAAAAAAATCAGTATATTTGAATAGAAAGTAAACTCAAATGTTCAAAACTCAGAAAGCATAAAAGTTATATATACTGTGAAAATTCTCGCTCCCATTGCTGAACCCCCAGCCTCCCATTCCCAGGAGCAAATGATGTTATTAGCTTCTTTTTAGAGGGAGGAAAGGGAGAGAGTTACTGAGGACTTAACCCAGAGGCACTCGACCACTGGGCTACATGCTCAGTTTTCTTTATTTTTTATTTTGAGACAGGAGTTTTGCTTAGTTGCCCAGGCTGGCTTTGAATTTGTAATTCTCTTGCCTCAGCCTCCTAAGTATTTGAGATTACAGGTGTATACCACCATACCTGAAAGTTTTTAATTATTGTTTTGATTGTTGTATATCAACTATACAAAATATCAGGCTTCATTGCAGCACATCTGCATATTGTTATCAGCTTTTTATAAAATCTTTCTAGAGATACAGTAGCAGATGCTGTTGGTACTGCTCTCAGGTTTCCTTAATGAGGACAACCAGCTACTGCAGCCATTGACTAATGGCCCACACTTTCACTTTTCTTAGGAGAATTCCTGTGTGTCCTTCCCCTGCTATCTGTGGTCAATGAAAGGTTGAGGGTAGTGGTATAAAAGGCCAAGCTCCTGGTCTCTAAGGCACCTGTGATGCCATCAAAGCTTTTAAAACTACATCTCTGCCCAGCTTCTTCCCATGCCTATCCTGCTCTTTCACTCTTGTACAAATTTCTCCCAAAAGCACTGTCTCAGTAAATCACTTGCAGACAAATACCCAACTGAGTATGTTTTAAGAGAACCTGATCTAAACAGATCACACACATAAGCAAGCAATAGCCTACTCATCTATGTATTCTTCCCTCACCACAGATAGTCCTTGAATGCACATTGTCCTATTATTTAATATATTTAACAATGTTTCCACATTTTACATAAATAGTTGCCTACTTCTTTTTTACAGTTACATAATATTCTATTATATATCTATATTATAATTTATATGGCCCATCCCCTTTGATAAACATTTAGGTAGTTTCTCAGCTTTTACTACTGTGAACAATGTGACAATATATATTGTTCATTTCCTAAGAATGTGAGGTACAAAACATCTAGAAATTATGACTAGATCCAATAATAATTAATAATTTAACCTAATAATAAATAGATCAAAGGTTATATGCATTTGTAATAAGGACAAAAGCTGCCAATTTGCCCTATGCAGGGAATATCATAATCTGCAATTCAACAAAACAAAAATCAAATGACAACAGTAATTTGCTGTTCTAGAAATGCTTCTTTTGTCATAGCCTCACTAGAATACTATATTGTAATACTTAATATTTGTTAATTTCATGGATAAAAAATTGTTACATTGCAACATTTGTATCTCTCTCTCTCTTTAGAGAGAGGGAGAGAGAGAGAAAAATTACTTTTTATTTTTTTCATCTGGTCTTTGTTTCTCTCACATTTAGTTATGTATGTGGTGCTGGAGTTTGAACCCAGGTCCTCGCGCATGCCAGGCAAGTGCTCCAACTGCTGAGCCACCATTCCAACCCCTATATTTTTCTTACTATAAGTGTGGTTGAACATCTTTTCATACAGTTAGAACAATTTGTATTTCTTTTTCTGAGACCTGTTGGTTGAAATCCTTTCCCTATTTTTCTCTTAGATGGATGGTTATCTACTTCTTATTTATAGGTTTGTTTGTTTTCCAGTACTAGGGATTGAATCCAGGGCCGAGTGCATGCTAGGCAAGTGCTGTACCACTGAGCTATATCCCCATATCCCCACGCACCGCTATTTTTTTTTAATTAATTTTGAAACTGGGACTCTCTAAATTTCCCCAGCTGGGCTCAGACTTGTGCTTCCTCTACCTCAGTTTCCCAAGCAGCTGGGATTACAGGTGTGCATTGGTACGTAAGGCTCACAGGGCTTATAATGTTAAAAAATCAGCTTCTTTGCATGTTGCTTTCAAGAGAAGTTTATTCTGCCCTAAAAGATTAAGTAAAAAACTTCAGAGCCTTCCAATGAACCAAGAATCTATATAGCTTCCTCTGAAAATCCTCCAGCAGTCTATAGTTCACAAATGAAAAAAAATTTTTTTAAGAGAGAGAGAGGCAGGGCTAGAGCGGTGGCCCAGCTATTACGGCGCTTGTCTGGCATGCACAATGCGAAAGTATACAGGTTCAAATCCCAGTATCCACGTACATAACTAAGTGTCAGAGCAACAAAGGCCAAGTGAAAAGCTCAATAAAAATTGATTCTGTCTCTCTAAGAGTGGAGGGAGAGAAAGAATCAATTTTATTTAGTTTTTCATCTGGCCTTTGTTTCTCTTTGTTGTCAGATTCCTGCACATGCCAGGCAAGCACTCCAACCACTGAGCCATCACTCCAGCCCTGAAATGGAGTTTTAATTGTTTCATGAAACCAATGCCTTCTGTGCTGTAAAGGTTTTCTGGGCTGGGCTGGGCTATGGCTCACTGGGAGCACTTGCCTAGCATGCATGAGGTCCTAGGTTCAAACCCCAGCATGGCTTAAAAAGAAAAAAAAAAAATTCTATAATTACAATACTTATCTAAGAATATAAAAGGGAAATTTAGAGTATTATATATACTATTACGCTTATTTAAAATGCCAAATATCAAATTAATCACTTACTTTTTAAGTTCTGGAATCTCTGCTGGCTTTACAATTTTTATTAATCCTTTAAGTCTCTGTTGTTCTTTCCTCAGTTCAAAAGTTCTCAGATGAAGTTTCTTCCGGGACACACCATCTAATGCACTTCCTGATTTCATTTCTGACATGAATGCATCTAGAGAATCCTGAGATGGAGACTCTGCTAGAGCTGTCCAAGAAAGAGACAATACATGTTTAGACAGGTGACCCCAAATATTTTTAAATTCAGCCAAAGCTTCCAACAGAAGTCATTAATATAAAGCTAGACAGAAAACATCACTGACAGTAGGAATAAGGAGATAAGTTATAGATTTGAGACCTTGGGAAATGATTTTGTCTCAATGGATTTCATTCCACTCAACTGTTAAATAAAGAGGTTAAGCCAAGAATTCTGTTCTTTCTAGCTCTAAAATGCTGTACTATGGGGCTTGAGCGTTGGTTCAGCGGTTATAGTACTTACCACAGATGTGCGAGGACATGGGTTTGTGTGTCCGACACAAGGAAGTGTTGGAGCAACGAAGGCCACATGAAAAACTAAATAAAAATTGATTCTCTCTTTCTCTCTCTCTGTCCCTCTTTCTCTAAAATAAATAAATAAAAAAGATGCTGCACTGCTCCATATTCTAGACCTGTTATTAACCAAGGTAGTCCCAGGGCCTAGCACAATGCACTACATATAGTAGGTGCTCAATAATATTTGATGGCAGTCTTACCTTTGCTTGAGGACTTGAGCCTTTCAGAAATTTCAGAGAGTTCTTTTTCAGCATCATTTAACTTTGCAACCTGTAACATCCAGATAAACAGGGTTACCAAATATTTTCCTTCTTTCCAACTATGTTTATCATCCTCCTATTTTCACTATTACAAGTTTTAAGAGGATTAATTTAAAGGTAAAGCAAAATCTAAAGTTAACACTTTTTATTGGTTTAATTCTAGATGAATTAATTTCTGAATGAAAGAATCCAGAATTAAACAGAATGAATAATTCAGACTTCATTTTATCCAAAAGAAAATAGGAGGATGTAGCATCCAAAAGAAAGTACTCAAGGCATTTGTTTTCATTAATGAATCAAAAGAATAGATGTTGGGTAATTTTTTAATACAATTCTATAGTGTTAAACATGTGC
This sequence comes from Aplodontia rufa, assembly GCA_004027875.1. NCBI lineage: Eukaryota > Metazoa > Chordata > Mammalia > Rodentia > Aplodontiidae > Aplodontia > Aplodontia rufa. The sequence goes on along the minus strand of PVKS010004424.1, from coordinate 23,905 downwards.
CACCTTATGATAACTTCACGAAGGCTCTACTGTTCCACACTGATATTACACTACACTCCTCAAAATTCCTTTCATTTCTGTTGACTGAGTCCTAAAATCAATTTCACTTTGGATGCCCTAATTTGGAACTTTGTTCTTTTTTGGAAGTAGTGTCATATTCAAAGAATGTTCATTAGTGGATTAATACCATCCTGGAGCAAAGTCTCTAGCAGCAAGTCAAATTTATTTTTTTCCAACAATTTGATTAAGACTAGTTGTCTGTTATCATTAAATCTATAGATTATAAATTTTGATACTATTGCTTTAAAAATTGTAATTATTACAAAACATATCCACATAAAATATTATTTGATTAAAAAGCCAAACTACCCCAGCTAATTTTATAAGTAAAACTTGCCAGTGACTCAAAGGTCTCTGGCTTCTCATCAATCTTCCCAGCCTTCTTCATTCGGTTAAGACGCTTCTTCTCTACCAGGCCAGTACGATCAAGGAATGTGTCATCATCACTATCATAAAAGTCTTCATCTTCCCAGTTCTTGGCTTTCCTTTTCCGAGATACTAGAGTTGCAAAAAATGAAAGAATGATAATGAAATAAATTTTAAAAAAAGAAAGAAGGCAAGCAGGCAAGCAGCTTCAAGAGAAGGTCTTCACAAACTGCCAATCTAAATATAAAACCCAAGGGCTAAACCTTGAAGACATAATGCTCAGTAGGGCTGGGATGTAGCTCAGTGGCAAAGCGCTTGCACAGCATTCGCAATGCCCTGGGTTCGACCCCCAGTTCCAAAAAAAAATAATAATAATGCTCAGTAAAATAAGTGAGACACAAAAGAACACTTATTGCATGATTCCATTTATATCTAAAATAGTCATATTCATACAGAGAAAAGCAGAATGGTGGTTCTCAGAGTTCTGGAGAGGAAGAAGGACAGAGTTAATGTTTACTGGATGCAGTTACAATACAGAATAATTTAAAAGTTCTGAGATGGATAGCAGTGATGGCTGCACAACAATGTGAATATTATTAACACCACTGAATTATATACTTAAAATCATACATTTTGTTTCATGTGTGTAAACACACACACACACACATGCAGAATTTTTATTTTCTTTTTTGGTAGGTGATTGAACCTAGGAGCTTGCACATGCTAGGCAAGTACTCTATCACTGAGTTACAGTCCTATTATGCATATTTCACAATACAAAATTAAAATAAACTGTCAGTTTACTAAGCAAAAGGCTCTTAAATCAATGAGCAATGAAAAAAATGAGCAAAAAAGGAAAAAAATGAGAAAAAGATCACTAAAATAAGGGAATAAACCAAGAAATACGAGACTCAAGAAATGGAAAATCCAATCCTAGAGAAAGGTGAAGGAAATTCTCAAGGATGACAGCAGGTCAAGCCTCAGGTGACCATCTTGCAGCAGATGTAGAAAGCAACAGGCTTTAAAGCTCTAAAAGAAGGAAAGCAGAACTCTTCAAGAGGAATGTCTCCAAACAACAATCAGAACTGAAAAGTAATGTGATTGAGCAATGTGAAAAAATATTTGAAAGCCTATTGAAAAGTTTGACAAGCGTGAGCAAGAGGTTATATATTAAAAAAACAAAAACAAAAACCAACCTTTAGGTAAAACAAAAAGAAAAGAAAACTGTTGAGCTGTGACTAATATTTGTATCAGCATAATCAAATAAATATTAATTCATTTAATGGAATCAATAGACAATGTCTAGAATAAATGACTCAAAATACAACATCTTTTTTTTTTTTTTTAAGAGAGTGAGAGGGAAAGAGAGAGAAAGAATCAATTTTATATATTTTTTCATCTGGCCTTTGTTTTTCTGACACTTAGCTGTATAAGTGGTGCTGGGGTTCGAACCCAGGTCCTCACGCATTCCAGGCAAGTGCTCCAACCACTGAGCCACCACTAAAGCCCCACCATATTCTTATTTCTTAGAAATATGGGTATTTTTAAGAGCCAGAAGAAATAACTGAAAGAGTTGAGACTCCAAGAATGACAAGTGAACAAGATTAGGGCAAGGAACAGGTATACTTTACTGTAATCCTTCTGATAGTTTAAAGCCAACCATAAGTTACTTAACCATAATAAAAATTAATTTTAGAATATTTGAAAATATAATACAGTCCTCATTAATAAATAATGTATAGCTAGCCGCCTTCTTCTTCTTCTTTTTTTTTTTTTTACCCAGGAACTCTTTACCACTGAGCTACATTCCCAGCCTTTTTTATTTTGAAACAGTCTCATTAAGTTGCTAATGGCCTCACTAAGTTGCTGAGGCCGGCCTCAAACTTGTGATCCTCCTGTCTCAGCCTCTCAAGTCACTGGGATTACAGATATGCACCACTGCACCTGACTAGCCACTTTTTAAAAAATAAATCTAATATATTGATACAGATAATCATCTATGATACATTCCTATGTTAATAAAATCACAAAACAGCTTAAGTAACAAAACTGCATTGGTGATAAGTGTGTGTTTTATTTTTATAAAAGATTTTTGCAGTGGTGGAAATCAAATCCAGCACTTTGCACTGACAGATAAGCACTCTACCACTGAGTTACTTCATCAGCTCCAGGATCTAGTTCTAAACACACATTTCTACATGCAGAAAATATGTTGGGAAGAACATAAACAATAGCTACCTCAGGGTAATGAGATAGGGAATTTTTTCTTTTTGCTTCAAAATATTCTATATAATTTACATATTCCTCCTGTGAAGAGATGTTATTTTTGTGATGTTTTCCTTCTCTTTTTTAAAAAAAAATATGCTGACCTGCTTCCTGCCGCAGCAATCCCAGAGTATCAAGGATCCGACAAGCTTCCAGTGAGCACTGAATCATCGCTTCTTTTTTCTTTCCTGAATGAATGGCCTCAGCCACCAGTTGTTTCCCAGTTGAATCATCCACAGGTAATCTGCATTGGTTTTGAGGGAATTATAGCACAGTATTAAGCTCCAATTCTCATGAAAACAATTAATATGATGTAATGACAGTTATGATTTTTTAGGTGGTTTTTCGATCTCTTAATTCATTTTGTTCTGTCTTGCCAAGGCTGGACTTTGAGTCTTTTCCTTCTAACTCTTACTCATCTCACCCCACCTTCCAATACCATAAATATAACTATATTATCAAGGCCCAAATTTAGGAATAGTCTAAAGACTAAAATTACTTTTCAGGTTGTTTCCTACAACCATAAACTACCTCAAATTATCCATTTTTCAGAAACAGACATTAATAAGAAAATAACATACCTCACCCTGCAGAGCCAAGTGCTATGTCCCTGTTCATCAAATTCATATTCTAATTCTTCTCCTATAAGAGGAAGAAATACAACACAATTTTTATAAAAATTATTTGTATTAACAATTAAGGATATAAAAAACAGTAGTTGATGCAATAAGAAGAGAAAGCAAAAGTGAAATGAGGATACCAAGTTTCCATATCACACTGATACTAAATTTTGACATATTTTATTTCTCATTCTTAGGGATTATCACCTGATAATAAAACTAGAATGAGCATGATACAGAAGAAAGCAAACTCTCTCAAAAGAGTCAACCCAGGCTGGGAGATTATAGCTCAGCAGAAGAGCACATGCTTAGCATGCACCAGACCCTGGGTTCAAGCCCCAGCACCATCAAAAAAAATCAAAACAAAAATGAAAACAAACCAACATTCCACACACAGCTTTGTTCATTCCCACTTTCTGTAAGTTGTAGATTTACGTTCTTTGTTGCAGTTCGTTTTTAGAAGCACAAATATTAAGTGCAGAAAGTAACCAGTTCTCTCACATACACATATAGATGATTGTATAACATATTATTGGCATTCAACCCATTGCAGATCTTCAGAGAGAAAAAAAAACTGTGTTCTGAATGTGTAGACTTCTTCTTGTCATTATTCCGTAAATAATATACTATAACAACTATTTACATAACATTTATATTGTATAGGGTATTATAAGTATCTAGAAGTAATTTAAAGTTCACGGGAGGCTGTGCACAGGTTATATGCAAATACTATTCTATTTGATGTAAGGGACTTGAGTATCATTGGATCTCAGAATCCTGATGTGGGAGTGATCCTGGAATCAATCCCCTGAGGAAACTCAGAAATGACTGTGTGCACGCACACATAATACACATATATGCACAATACACATACATAAAGATACATAGATGTTCTCTCAAAGTATCTCTACTGAAACAATCCTCTGTGGAAACATTTTTAATCACATAAAATCAAAATCCATGTTAAGAAACAAAAAATTATAAGCAACTGGCTCAATTTCCCTACCAAAAAGGTTCAGGATCTTCAGAAAAATGAGATGAGCCAAGAAAAAAAGTACTTCCTTTTTCTAAGATGGGAAGAAAAGCTAACAAGGTATTTTGTTATTTTCAAAATAAACCTTGGACTGGGGTATAACTCAGTGGCAGAGCACTTGCCTAGCATGTAAAAGGTCCTGGGTTCAATCTCCAGGATCAAAAACCAACCAACCAACAAACCAACCATTTTTAAACCTGAAGCAACTGACCACAAGGGCAAGAACTGAACTAGGAAAACAGCAGATGAAATACAGCATTTCTGGGGCTGGAGCAGTGGCTCAGCAGTTTTGGTGCTTGCTTTGCATGCACAGGGACATGGGTTTGAACACCAGCACCATGTACACAATGAAGTGTCTGAGCAACAAAAGCTAAATGAAAAAACAAATAAAATTGATTCTCTCTCTCTCTCTCTCCTTCTCTCTTTAAAAATAAAAATAGGGGCTGGAGCAGTGGCCCGGCGCTTACGGCACTTGCCCAGCATGCGCCAATACACGGGTTCAAATCTCAGCGACACATACACAACCAAGTGCTGGAACAACAAAAGTCACATGAAAAACTAAATAAAATTGATTCTCTCTCTCTCTTTAAAAATAACTAAATAAATAAAAATTAAAAAAATAAGCTGCTGTGGCAGAGAAGCAAGGGCTGTATTCAAAGGCATAAAGTGGACCCCTGCTTCAATCACGTACATGAACTTTAAAAAAAAAAAAACAGCATTTCTAAGATTGAAATTTACTTTATTGTTAAGAGTCAGAAACTGTTTACATACCTTCTCGGTCAAAGAAACCTTGGAGGGCCTTTTTTGGATCCTTTATATAAAAGGCTTCCCTTTCCTGCTGAAACTCTAAGACAATAGGGTTCTCTTCTGCCTCATCCTCTACAGCATCTTCTCCTGCAGGATATAAGAGTGGAAAAATAATGAGACATGAAAGTACACTGTCTAAATGACACCTGCTATCCTTTTAGGCAGTATAAAGATACAGCTGTATGTGATGAAAAGAAAGATACTTAGGGGTAGGGGTGAAACAGCCACAAAACCAGCACTATGAATTATCTGACGTCAAAACCTGCTTCCATGGCACCTTGAATATTTTTCATCATCATCATCATCATCATATTTTTTTAATTTTTTTCTTTTTTTAAATTTTATTTTATTTTATTTTTTTAAAGAGAGAGGGACAGTGAGAGAGACAGAGAAAGAGAGAAACAACTTTATTTAGTTTTTCACATGGCCTTAGTTGCTCCAACACTCAGTTGTGTACGTGGTGCTGGGGATTGAACCCGGGTCCTCGTGCTTGCCAGGCAAGCGCCAAAACCGCTGAGCCACCGCTCCAGCCCATCATATTTTTTTTTAAAGAGAGAGACAGAGAGAGAAATAGAATCAATTTTTATTTTTTTCATGTGATTTTTGTTGCTCCCACATTTTGTTGTGTCTTTGGCCCTGGGGTTGAAACCTGGGTACTCACGCATGCCAGACAAGTGCCATAACAGCAGTCACCACTCCAGCCCCTCTTCACTTTAAATAAGAATTTATTTACCACATTTTGGAAAAACAATTTGAGTTTCTCAGCCTAGCATTCTCTTTCTCTCATACTCAGGTCTAGTAATTTGTTTCTAATACTTCTCATATCTGCCAAATAGACTGGTAAACTCATTACTACCTTAAAATCATTAGTCCCTACCCTCAGCATCAATTCCAACAATCAGCTTCAAAACAGCTCCTTTTCCTTTCATTGAAGTTCTAGCTCAAAATCCCTCTGCTTATAAACTTACAAAGTTTCCCAAAGATCTTCTGTCCAGCAGAAATGTAACAAAAGCTATACAGGCTAATCTTACATTTTCTATTAGCTACATTTAAAAAAATAGAAACAGGTTAAATTATTGTCATTTCAACATGTAACCAATGTACGACTATCATGACTGAGATATTTTACATTCTTTTTTCACATTGTCTTTGAAATCCAGTGTATATTTTGCACTTATAGAGCATGTCAATTTGGACCGACCACATTGCAAGTGCTCCAAACTCAAAACCACACATGCCAGTGGCTACCATTCTAGACACCAAAGCTGTAAGTCCTGGGTAACTGCCCCTTTAGTGATTCCTAACTTTGGCAATTGTCACAGTAATTTCAGAATATGTACACTGTCTCCCCACTTCTCTTTTTATAGTCCTATCTCTTGAATATCTATTCTGTAAAATGACTGGTGTTTGTGGAAAATTCAATTCATTCCTTTGGCTAAGGGACCAGCTTTCTCCAATGATAGTCCACCATGCACGTTAATTTCACAAACTGCTACTAAGATATTCTCTTGAAAAAATTCAATATAAGATAATCTATTGAATTTTTTTCAAGAGAGTATCTTATACAGAAAAGCATTGTTTTATTTGATTGAATGTAGTTCCACCCCTTGCAATAATAATGAAATAGCACAAGTTCAGTACTTAATAAATATATAACTTTAAATGGTGAAAACTGTGTTAATTGTATGTTCAGGAAGAGTGTTTCAAACAAGAAAGCTAATTAAAAACACATTTTAAAATATCTATAGAAGCAAGGTGCAATGGGGCATGCCTGTAAACTCAAGTACTCAGGAAGGCTGCGATGGGAGGATCCCAAGCTACTGGCCACCTGGACAACTTAGTGAGATCCTATCTGAAAATCAAAAGGGCTGAACATGTGGCTCAGTGCACATGGATTATGTCCCCAGTGGGGGACCAGAACAGGGCGGGGTGGGGTTGGATATATGGGTATGTATCCACAGTGTCTATTAATCTTTTTCAATGGTTAGTATAGTTAATAACTCTTTCTGGGTTTTGGGTCCCTTGTGTGCAAATTATGTTTGTCCTATTTCAAAGAGTCATGAAAAATGGTATGATAAAAAAACATTACAGGGGGGGATAGAGCGGTGGCTCAGCAGTTATGGTGCTTGACAGGCATGCACATGAGGACATGGGTTCAAACCCCAGCACCACTACACAATGAAGTGTTAGAGCAACAAAAGCCACATGAAAAACTAAATAAAATTGATTCTGTCTTTTCTCTTACTGTCCCTTTCTCTTAAACAAACAAACAAAATTACAGGGTACCACTAGTAGGTCAAAATATTAACCTGTAGCAGAAATTTTAATTTCTTACCCATTCCCCAGGTACAACCCATTTCATCCTCTTGGCTGCTAGTATTCCTCTTCCTTTCTGTGTTATCCATTTCCTCCTCTTCATCGGAATCTTCGCCCAGCATCTTCTTCTCCAACAACATTTGTTGCTGCTTGCGCAGTTCCTTCAGCTGTGTTACTGTTAACTCGGATTCTGCCTCTCGATCTTCCTCTGGTCCCTGATAAACCACGCCCCAAAATAAAGGCAAACAAACTTTTTAGAGTTCAGGCAGATGAAAGTTAATTTCTGGAATAAGGCAGTATGTACAAAGGTCCGGGCACACGGGTCCAGATTGATTGCTCCAGTTTTGCAGTTGCTCACTGGAAGAATTTCCTTCCTCCACTAAAATTTAAGAAGCTCAAGATCCCAGCACGGTTAAGTCGGACTTCAATTTTAGGTTTTCCTACTCACCTGGAGGATGAAGAGCCGGGTGCTGCCTCCAAAGCGGAAGACGTGCCCGACGTGGACTCGACAATAGGTGCGGGGAGGGATGCGAGTTTTGTTGAGGAAGGTGCCGTGGGTGCTTCCCAGGTCGTAGAGGTAGAAGCCCTGCCCGTGGCCGTCACCTTCTCCGTCCGGGTCGCACGCCCTGTGTTGCAGCACCGCGTGGTACCGAGACACCGAAGGGTGCTCCAAGCACAGGTCGCAGCTAGACAGCCTCCCGAAAAGCAAGCAGCTTGTCCCTTCTAGGCTACGGGTGCCAAGGATGGTGCCGCCCTTCAGGGTCTCCAGACTGTAGGGCGCCGTGGCGGGGCTGCCCCACGGCGGCTCTCGGTACGGGGGACCCCGGGCCTGGCCTCCGGGGGAAGGAACCGCTGTCGGGGGACGCGGCTGCTCCTCCGGGACACTCCTAGCCTCCCCGCTGTCCCGCCGCGGCGGCAGGACGTCGGGCTCCCCGGAGTCGGGGCCCGGCCGCTCCGAGGGCCCTTCCTTCTCCACCTCCCCGGGGTTTGCGGGGCTGGCGGCCGGAGCCTTACTCCGCACTGCCGGGGTCGCCGGCACAGCCGGCTTCTTGAAGTCGCCGCTCGGTTCTGGCGACGCGGAAGGCTCTGACGGAGAGGGAACCGCTGCCATCCTCAACGGGTGCGATCCCGAAATGCGTTCCCAGGAACCCTCGCCCTTCCCTCTCAGGTTCCCGGCCCTGCCTCCCCTCCCCGACTGCCCGCGGATTCTCTGGGCAGCGACGATGCCGCTGCTCCTTCGAGTCCCGGAGCGTCGTAACGGGGTGCGTGGCAGGGAGGGTCATAATAACAGAAAAGGCTGTCGTGCCGCCGCGCACCACGGGGAGAGCTTTAGAGGGTGCAACGGGATTGCAAGGACTTCCTGTGCTAGCGCCCGGTTGAGAAGAAGCACTTCCGGCAGCTTGGACCACTCGTCAACAAATCAGCTTCCCCGGCCCGACACGACGCTCGCCCGGGCTCTCCGAGCCGACAGTGACCCCGCCGGCTCCCGGAACGCGGCCGTGAGTTGTGGCGCCTTTTGTGTGGGTTCGGATCCCCATCTGCCCACCTTCCGGCCCGGTGTGCGTCCCCCGGATGCTGCGAGTGCCTCCTGCTGACCGTGACCCAGGATCCCCCACCCGGAACTTGGGCATTCCTTAGGTTCAGTACCTGTCCTTTCCAGTCTTTGCGGTAATGTTAGGGCAGAGGGCGAATTTTTGTTATTTCGTTCATTCATTTTTTTTTCTTTCCGAAAGGAATTATTGAGGCACCATAGTTTAATGGCTGAGTGCTGACTCTGGAGACTGTCTTGACTTTTTCACCCTCCCTATTTGTGACATTGGGCAAGACGCAGCCTCAGCTTCCGCATCTGAAAAATGGGAGTAATATTAGCATTTCCTACATAGGGTTGTAGGGAGAACTGAACTAAATAATAAAGGTGAAGCCCAGCATATAATAAGCTGTCAATAAATGCCCGACACTGTACCTAGATCATGGCCATAACAGGTATGTGGGAGAATCAGTTTGACAAAGGTAGAAATTCAGATATAGATGCTGTGACAGAGACATGCAAGTCATGTGAGAATATTAGGAAGGGATATGTGTATTTGGGACGTGAGGGAGGGTAGTAACTTAAGCTATCCTTAACAATGAGTACAAGTCTGCTACTGGGTTGTATTTTGTGTGGCAGAGCATTTCTTTCAGAGAAAACAGCTTAAAGGGTCAACCATGGGAAAGCCTGGCATTCTCAAAAAAAGAGGTACTCTGATATTGTTAGAACTACGATAGACATTTAGTCCAGGAAGCTCCTGTCTGTTTCTATTGAACCAGGATTTGCCTTTAGAACAGCACTAAGCACATACTTTCATATTAAAATATTTTGCTTCTGTATTTCTCCCTCAGGAAACAGAGCTTGCACTGTTGGTCTTCCATCTTCTCACATAATGCCTGACATTCAATAAGTGTTTGTTAAACTTGAAGAGACATTCGGGCAATGAATCTGGAAAGGTGGGTTGAAGCCAGATTGCGAATTTTCTTATCAGTAAGCCAAAGAACTCTGGCTTTTTCCAGTAGACAACAGAAAGTCATTAGATTTGAGTTTTTAAAAGGTATCTAGCAGCAATGTGAATAAAAGATTAGATACAAAGAGACCAGAGGAAGAAATATCAACTAGAAGATAATAGAAATCTCTGATTCTTCTTCCCTACATATGCCAAAAGTTGAAAGCATAAGACTAGAGGTTCACAAAATTTCCCAAAAGGATCAGTTAAAATGTGACAGTGCTCAACACACACAGAATAAGAACCATCTCTTACTATTTTTTGCTCTACTCCTTTCTCCTATCGATCCTGCACAGTTGTGTCAAGATGCTCCAGGCTTCATCTTTGAGTATCATGCCTTGCAAATTGTTCAGGATTTGCCATGATGGTAGTTCTGGTAATAAGTTAGCGAAATGAAATAAAAAACACATAACATGGATGCTAGAGTCCCAGACACCACTGCATTAGTTTACTAATGACACCGATTCTATCTTGTGGTTCAGTCCGGTAGGAATTGTCATTGTGTGACAGTGACCCACATCTAACAGTGTTATTTCTCTTAATTTCTCCAGGGAGAATATCTTTGGTCCAATAATTTGGCTAAAACTGACATTTTTTGAAGTGTTCTGAACCTGCTTTTTATGTAAATAACTGGCTAGACATCACATTTTTTACTACAGAAGCTTATAACCTACCTTTGGCAGAGATTTAAGCATTTTTTTTGATAGATAGTGTCTACATTAAACTTGAGAGCTGTTCCCTTCCTACACCAAAATGTTGAGATACTGGGGAGAGATACCAATGTCGTCAAGCCAGACCAACAGAAGTTCCTTTGATCTGCTCCCACGGGAGTTCCGTCTGGTAGAAGTACATGATCCACCCCTGCACCAGCCTTCGGCCAACAAGCCCAAGCCTCCCACTATGTTGGATGTCCCCTCAGAGCCGTGCAGCCTCACTATCCACACCATTCAGTTGATCCAGCACAACCGACGTCTTCGCAACCTTATTGCTGCCGCTCAGGCCCAGAATCAACAGCAGACAGAAGGTGTAAAGACTGAAGAAAGTGAACCTCTTCCCTCCTGCCCTGGGTCACCTCCTCTACCTGATGACCTCTTACCTTTAGATTGTAAGAATCCCAATGCACCATTCCAGATCCGGCACAGTGACCCAGAGAGTGACTTTTATCGGTAAGGCAAAGCTTTGCTGTATCTCCCTTTTCTGAAGTAATCTTACCAACAATCCTGTTAAGGCTATGATAGCATTTTCATTTCACTTGAAGAAACTGAGGATAAGAGTAATTGAATTGGCCAAGGTTTCTCCAGTTAGTGAGAAGTCTGCATCTTGAACCCATATCTTCAGAATCCAGAGTCTGTAGTTTTAAATTTTCTGATATAACAGATATTTATTGAATGCCTACTACGTACCAGGTATTTTACAGGAGCAAGGTAATATACTGATATGTAAAAAAGGCCATGGCTTTATAGTCTTCATAGTCTAGTTTATTTCATGTAAAATGAATATTAAGGTTTAGCTTAGTGTTTTCATATTGGGTTTTATGGACTTATTCTGTTATTAGGAATCTATAAGTTTATAGAAGAATTTTTAGATTGTGTATTTTCATTCTGATAACACTGTTTAAGAAATAATAATGCAGGGGCTGAAGCAGTGGCTTGATGGTTACAGCACTTGCCTGGCATGCCCAAGGACATGGGTTCATACCCCAGCACCAGCACAACAAAGCATAGGAGTAATAAAAGCCACATGCAAAACTGAATAAAATTGATTCTCTCTCTCTCTCTCTCTCTCCCTCTCCTCTCACTGTTGTTCTCTCTCTTTAAAAAAAATGCAAAAAATTATGCTGAGTTAAATATCTCAAACTCAGAAACTTAAGGGCTGAATGTTTTCTCTCATATGTGATAGCTAGAGTAAAATCTAATTCAGAATGAAAGTTAGCCAAGTTTAAATAATAATCTCAACATAGGTGAAATTTCACATAAGCAGGGAGAACTGTAACTATGAAGGTGGGGAAAGAAGAGAGGCAGGAAGGCGGGGAGGGAGGGATTAGGGGCGTTATCAATGCAACTGGGAACTCTTGACTCTTTGAGAAGCCCAACTATACACAGGCAGGCAGAGAAACTAAGAAATTTCAAAATAAATACACATGTATATGCTTATTTCTATCTACAACATGGAGGTGAACAGAGGAAACATGAGAGCGGAGAGTGGACAAAGGGAGGAGATCCTGGACTAAGATCGGCCTTAACATACTTTTTCAATATCCATGTATACATGATTATGTAGCAGTGATTCCCTCCAATATGTAAGACTATGTTGAAAAAAAAAAGAATAAAAATGTAGTTTAAAAAAAAAACCCAGGGGCTGGAGCGGTGGCTCAGCGGTTTCAGCGCTTGGCTGACAAGCACGAGGACCTGGGTTCAAACCCCAGCACCATGTACACAACTAAGTGTTGGAGCAACGAAGGCCATGTGAAAAACTAAATAAAGTTGTTTCTCTCTTTCTCTGTCTCTCTCACTGTCCCTCTCTCTTTAAAAAAAAAAAAAAACCCAGCATTATATTTTTGACATATATTACTAAGGATTAAGAAATTACCATTTGTGCTAAATAAATGATAATTTATTTTCTACCTTTTAAAAAAAGAAATAATAATTTTAAAATGTTTGATCCTTATTACTCAAAATCTGGTTCAAGACTAGCTGCATCTATCACCTAAGAGCTTTTTTTTTTTTTTTTTTTAAAGAGAGAGGGACAGTGAGAGAGACAGAGAAAGGGAGAAACAATTTTATTTAGTTTTTTACATGGCCTTAGTTGCTCCAACACTCAGTTGGTACGTGGTGCTGGGGTTTGAACCCGGGTCCTCGTGCTTGCCAGGCAAGCGCCTAAACCGCTGAGCCACCGCTCCAGCCCACCTGGGAGCTTTTTAGAAATGCAGCAGTTCAGGTCCCACACAGGTCCACTGAATCAGAATCTGCATTTTTAAAGTTTTCATGAGATTCAATATGAGCATTTAAGTTTGAGATGTTCTGTTCCAGATCCTCTGAATGACTTCTTTATAACCTAGCACTACTACTAGATTTCAGTGTATAAGTTTGCATTTAATGCAAGAGTTACATTTTTTTCATGTTATTGCATTTTGAAATTTGTCAAATCTATAGAAAAGTTCATGCTAACATGAATATATTCAAAAAAATGTGCAATGTAGCAATCAGTACCAAGTTCATATTTTGAGGGCAATGAATGTAGCGTCAACAAAATATTAACAATCATATTAAATTGATGGCTCTTATTTATAATTTTTGTAGGTTTTTTTTAATTTGTTTATTTTTAGTTTTTGTACTAGGGATTGAACCCAGGGATGCTTTACCACTGAACTACATCCCTAACCCTTTGAATTTTTTATTTTGAGAGAGTTTCACTAAGTTGCTGAGTCTAGCTTCAAACTTGCCGTCCTCCCCCTGCCTCAGTTCCTCAAGTAGCTATTTTATAGTTGTGTGTCAAATTTCTGTTTTAATTGTTAATGAGAGCTATGATTATTAAAAGTTTAAACTTAGTTTCATTTTATACATATTTTAAGAAACTATATAACAAAAATAATTTGCAACTTAGTTTCATTTTATACATATTTTAAGAAACTTTATAACAAAAATAATTTGCTCCAGCTATAGCCTGTCAGTTTTTTTCCATTAAAAGAAGTCCATGGGGGCTGGAGTGGTGGCTCAGCGGTTATGGCACTTGCCTGGCATGCACAAGGACCCAGGTTCGAACCCTAGCACCACATTCATAACTGTCAGAGCAATGAAAATCAGATAAAAAACTAAATAAACTTGATTTTCTCTCTCTCTTTTAAAAAATAAAAATGAAGTCCATGTATTAATCAAGTAAAGTGATACTGGTTTAGCTGGTTATTAGTTATTTCTGAGGTTTTTAGCAAAATGAGAAATGCTTGTTGGTTGGTTGTCTTATTTTTTCAACTATTACATAAATTGCAGTAGTTGCTACTGAACAAATAATAGTAAAATGGATCGCTCATGCACCTTGTACAGCATATACATGCCAGGGGGACAGAAGTCAGGAAATTTCAGGGGACAGTGATATTCCAAAAACTTGTTAAAAATTGGGCTGGAGAGCTGGAGTGGTGGCTTGGAGGTTTACAGCCCTTGCCTGGCATGCGTGAGGTCACAGGTTTGAACACTAGCACCCTGTACACAATGAAGTGTTGGAGCAACAAAAGCCACATGTAAAACTAATAAAATTGATTTTCTCTCTCTCACTGTCACTCTCTCTTAAAAATAATTGGACTGGAGAGGTAGCTCAGCAGTTGGAGCACTTGCCTGGCAAGCGGGCAGACCTGGGTTCCAACCCCAGCACCACATACGCAACTAAGTGTCAGAAAAACAAAAACCAGATGAAGAAATAAAAATTAAGTCTTTTTAAAAAAATGTTAATTTTAGGCAAGCAGACAGCTTTTCTTGGAAAGATTAAGATTTCTGCTACAGTGGTTAGGAGCAAAAGTGAATTATGGGGGCTGGAGCAGTAGTGGCTCAGCGGTTGGAGCGCTTGCCTGGCTTGTGCAAGGACCCAGGTTCAAACCCCAGTACCACATACACAACTAAATATCCAAAAAACAAGTCAGATGAAAAGTAGATTCTGACTCTCTCTCTCTCTCTCCACCCCCACCCCAAACCCCTCTCTCTTTTTAAAAAAGTGAATTATGAAGAACATGGGATTTGGAGTCAGACGTTCCACTACTTTTTTTTTTTTAAGAGAGAAGGACAGTGAGAGAGAGAGAGAGAAAATCAGTTTTATTTAGTTTTTCATGTAGTTTTTATTGCTCCAACACTTCATTGTATATGTGGTGCTGGGGTTCGAAACCGTGCCCTTGCGCATGCTAGGCAAGCCCTATAACTGCCAAGCCACTGCTCTAGCCCCCTCCAGTACTTATTAATGACACCTAAACAACCTTTATCAAGTCAGCCCCTGGGAACTTCAGTTCCCTTACCTAGCAAGTATGAATAATAATATGGATCCTGCCCATTTCATAGTATAGGACAGGTTGAAAATGTTTTGTCAGGTATATATGTTTAAAATTGCTTTTGTAAAATTGTATTCCCATCTCCTTTAGAAAGCTTCCCTTATAAGTATATAAGAATCTTCTAATTTGAACCAGGAATTTCTGAAAGTTTAAATATTACCCAGGGGCGGGAGTGTTAGCTCAGCCATTACAGTGGTTGTCTGGCATGCACAAGGACCCAGGTTCAAACCACAGCACCACGTATACAACCAAGTGTCTGAGAAACAAAAACCTAGATGAATAAATAAAATTTATTCTCTCTCTTTTAAAAAAAATTACCCAGGAAACTAATGTTGTGGTGAAATAATTAGAGCATCATTGAGCAGTGTCTGAGCTGTACTGTTAAAATGAATCCTAAAAGTGATCAAAATTGAGCAGTTGGCTGAGCATGGTGGCATATCCTTGTAATTCCAGCAGCTCAGGAGGCTGAGGCAGGAGGATCAAAAGTTCAAAGCCACCCTCATCAACTTAAGCCCTAAGCAACTTAGTGAGACCTTGTGTGAAAATAAAAAGGGTCAAGGATATGGTGCAGTGCTTAAGTGCCCCTGAGTTTAGTCCCTGTTACCAAAAAAGATGAGAAGTTGGTAGAGGGAGAAGGAAGCTTCGTTTTTAATAGATGACCTTTGGAATACATATATTACCTGTTCAAACTATGTAATTGCATTGCAAAGACATGCCTTGAGAGCACCAGATGAAACTGAGCTGTGTAATTCCTAGATGGAATTTCCCTGGACTGGAATTGTAAAACTCCCAGAAAAACAGGATAGGTCACTTATAACACTACATGTCTTTGCTTTCAGTGGGAAAGGGGAACCTGTGACTGAACTCAGCTGGCACTCCTGTCGGCAGCTCCTCTACCAGGCAGTGGCTACGATCCTGGCCCATGCAGGCTTTGAATGTGCTAATGAAAGTGTCCTGGAGACCCTTACTGATGTGGCACATGAGTATTGCCTTAAGTTCACCAAGTTGCTGCGCTTTGCTGTGGACCGGGAAGCCCGGCTGGGACAGACTCCTTTCCCTGATGTTATGGAGCAGGTATTCCACGAAGTGGGTATTGGCAGTGTGCTCTCCCTCCAGAAGTTCTGGCAGCACCGCATCAAGGACTATCACAGTTACATGCTACAGGTGAGGTGACTGTGGAGAAGTGGGCAAAGATGTTCAGTTTAGGGGTGCTCATCAGGAACCCACATTTGCTCTGGAGTGTAAAGCACAGTGTCTTGGAAGAGTGAACTCACACTGTTCTCATGGCCCTAGCTGTGTGCCATTGGCCTCATCACTGACCTGGCCAGGTCCAAGCA
Organism: Aplodontia rufa; assembly: GCA_004027875.1. Classification (NCBI taxonomy): domain Eukaryota; kingdom Metazoa; phylum Chordata; class Mammalia; order Rodentia; family Aplodontiidae; genus Aplodontia; species Aplodontia rufa. The sequence continues at coordinate 7,535 of PVKS010004424.1, read as the reverse complement.
GCCTCCTTTAATCAAGGATGGCCCTGTTCACTGATATTTTCTCCAGAAGAAATTATACACAAGTATACAAGTCTAAGAAAATGTGGCTAGCATTCTTTTATTCAGCAAAAATTTGTTGAAGTTTATTATGTCAGACATTGTGAAATATGGCAGCTAACAAGATCCTGGATCTGGCAGTCTTGTTGAAGGGAAACAAAAGCAGGTAAACAAACAATACCATAATCATTTCAATAACACTAAGTGCTATGAAAAACAAAATAGAGAGGTGATGCTGCCTCGAGGATGTGGGCACCATTTCTGGTTAGACCACAAATACCTCTCCAGCCCTTGCAGCCTTCAGCACCATTTCAGTTTCCCAAAATCTAAAATATGATTGTTAATTCTTTTTATTTCTTTGAGAGAGAGAGTGAGTGAGTGGGAGAGTGAGAGAATCAATTTTATTTAGATTTTCATCTGGTTTTTGTTTTTTCAACTCAGTTGTGTACGTGGTACTGGGGTTTGAACCTGGGTCCTTTGTGCATGCCAGGCAGGCACTTGAATCACTGAACTACTGCTCCAGCCCCTGATTGTTAATTCTTTCTTTCTTTTTTCTTTTTTTTAAGAGAGAAGGAGAGAGTGAGAGAAAGAATCAATTTTATTTATTTTTTCATCTGGCCTTTGTTGCTCCAACACTTAGTTGTGTATGTGGTGCTGGGTATTAAACTCAGGTCCTTGAGCATGCCAGGCAAGCACTCTATGTTCATTCTTTTTCTTTCTTTCTTTCTTTCTTTTTTTAAGAGAGAGGGATATTGAGAGAGACAGAATCAAATTTTATTTGGTTTTTCATGTGGCCTTCGTTGCTTGGGCACTTTGTTGTGTATGTTGTGCTGGGGTTTGAACCTGCATCCTTGTGCATGCCAGGCAAGTGCCAGAACTGCTGAGCCACCACTCTAGCCCTCCATGTTAATTCTTTTTTTTTAATGTTAGTTCTTAACACAAATCAAAAAAGACTTTGCTAAGTGATCCAGATTTCCCACTCTGTTCACCATCCACCTAGTGTGTGCCAGTTGTTAGTTTTTATAGACAAAAATGTAATCTTTTGTCCCAGTACTGATTTAGTTTTAACAGTCTTTTATTTTTAGCTTTTTGCTTGTATATAATTTGTATTCAATGATACACACATTTTTTGACAAATTTTCTTCACATATCTCAACCAAATAAATGCAAGCTTACTACCTTAAACAAATTCCCTCTGCTGGCAGTGGAAAGTTTTTTGTTGTTAACTGTTTTGCTCTGCTAGAGATTGAACCCAAGCCCTTGCACATTCTACCAGCTGAGTTACATGCCCAGCCCAGCAGTGGAAGTTTTAAAATTCATCTGTTAACTCATTCTCTTGGCTTTTCCATGGGATGCCACAAGCTGACTCTCCAACTTCTAACATATCCTTGGAAAATTAACTCTTGCTTGCCAACAGATTAGTAAGCAACTCTCTGAAGAATATGAAAGGATTGTCAATCCTGAGAAGGCCACGGAGGACACTAAACCTGTGAAGATCAAGGAGGAACCTGTGAGTGACATCACCTTTCCTGTCAGTGAGGAACTGGAGGCTGACCTTGCTTCTGGGGACCAGTCCCTGCCCATGGGAGTCCTTGGGGCTCAAAGTGAGCGCTTCCCATCTAACCTCGAGGTGGAAGCTTCACCACAGGCTTCAAGTAAGAGAAATTAACATAGTTTTTTTTTTTAAGAGGGAGAGGGAGAGAAAGAATCCATTTTTTTTTATTAGATGGATATAGAGATACAATCGAGGGGGAAACATTATCAAACATTCAAGAACCAATGTATATATACTTAGTTATCCAGGGCTAATGCCATATCATGGATGCCCAGCTTGGGTTCCCCCTGTTGCTGTTTCCCCCAGAACTCCTGAGTTAAATGGATATCTCGTGGAGGGCAGAGATCTTCTGAGATGATTTCTCCAAATTCCCACCCTTCAGTCTCCTAGGAGTTCTTCCTACACCTTCCCCCGCGCCGTCGCCCTCTCTATGCCTTCAAATATCAAATAAGAGAGTCATCTCCCTGTTGCGTTGAGAATCATACAATTTGAAGTTATTGTTAGCTTAGCCGTCTAACATACTGCTTCCCCATGTATTCTAGCGTCCACAGATGAGAGATACCATTCAGCCTTTGAGTCTCTGAGATTGGGATACTTCACTTAGCATAATTCTTTCCATCTCCATCCATTTGGCTGCAAAAGCCATAACATCGTCTTCTCTAATGGCTGAGTAGTATTCCATTGTATATATGTACCAAAGTTTTTGTATCCACTCATCGAGTGAGGGGCATCTGGGTTGGTTCCATAGTCTAGCTATAGTAAATTGAGCTGCTGTAAACATTGGGAAGCCACATCACTATAATATGCTGATCCTAACTCTTTTGGGAAAATACCCGGAAGTGGGATAGCTGGGTCATAAGGTGGTTCCATCCTTAATTTTTTGAGGATTCTCCACACTGCTTTCCATAGTGGCTGAACCAGTTTGCAGTCCCACCAGCAGTGTAACAGTGTTCCTCTTTTCCCACATCCCCTCCAGGATTTGTTGTTGATAGAATTTTTCATTTTTGCCACTCTAACAGGAGTGAGGTGGTATCTCATTGAAGTTTTGATTTGCATTTCCCTTGTAACTAATGATGTAGAGCAATTTCTCATATATTTATGGGCTTTCTGGACTTCCTCTGGCAAGAAGTTTCTTTTAGGATCTGCAGCCCATTTATTGATTGGATTATTTAGCTGTTTAGCTTCTTTAGTTCTTTATATATTCTTTATATATTCTGCCGAGGTGTAGCAGGCAAAGGTTTTCTCCCATTCTGTAGGTTCTCTCTTGATGTTCTTGATTAGATCTTTATCTGTGCAAAAACTTTTTAGTTTAATTGCATCCCATTCACTTATTCTTGACTTTACTGCTTGAGCCATGGGAGTTTTGTTAAGGAAGTAGCTGCCAACTCCTACGTCCTGTAGTGTTGACCCTACTTCTTTTTCTAGTAAGTTTAAAGTTGTTGGCTTAATATCCAGGCCTTTGACCCATTTTGATTTAGTTTTTGTGCAGGGCGAAAGATAAGGATCCAGCTTCAGTTGTCTACACATGGCTGTCCAATTTGACCAACACCATTTGTTGAACAGACTCTTTCTTCCACACTATGCTTTTGCCCCCTTTATCAAATATCAAATAGTTAAATATATGGGGTTTTGTCTCAGGATCTTCTATTCCGTTCCACTGATTTTCGGTTCTGTTTTGATACCAATACCAGGCTGTTTTTGCTACTACGGCTCTATAGTATAATTTCAGGTCAGGGATTGAGATACCCCCTACTTTTTCCTTCCTGTAGAGTAATGTTTTGGCTAGTCTGGGTCTCCTGTTATTCCATACGAACTTGAGAATTGCTTTTTCTCTATCTGTGAAGAATGCCATAGGTATCTTGACGGGGACTGCATTAAATCTGTATAGGGCTTTGGGTAGAATGGCCATTTTTATTATATGGATTCTGCCTAACCATGAGTATGGAATGTTTTTCCATCTACTCAGGTCTTCTGTAATTTCTTTTTTTAGTGTTTGATAGTAGAAAGAATCAATTTTATTTATTTTTTCATCTGGCCTTTGTTTCCCTGACACTTAGTTGTGTATGTGGTGCTGAGGCATCCTTGCGCATGCCAAGGGAGTGCTTCAATCGCAGAGCCACTGCTCTAGCCCCGACATACTCCTTTTGGTTCTGGGAGATCTGCCAATATCAGCACTTAGTGGTATTTTGGAATCAAGCTCTAAAAGTGGGAGGATAAACAGAATGAAAGTCCTAAAACAAATACAGTTTCAGTGATCTAGAGATACCAGAATTCTTCTAATTAGTGAGCAGAGAACTAGCACAGCTTTATAGGCATTCTTTAAAATAATATAGAGGCTGGGCACAGTGGCACACATCTGTAATCCCAGTGACTTGGGAGATTGGAGGGGGATGGTTTCACAAGTTCAAGTTTGAGGTCACCATTAACAACTGAGCAAGACCCTGACTCAAAAGTTAAAAGTAAAAATGACTGGGGATATAACTGGTAAAGCATCTCTTGGTTCAATCCCCAGTACCAGAAACAATCACAAACTCCTCCAGTTAGGATATGGATGCTGTGTGTCCTCCTATTCATGACCAAGGTAGTTTCAGCTGATTCTGCTGATTGGGTAGATATCCCTTCTTTAATTTAGTCTTCTGTGTTGGCTCTTCCTGATTCTTGTAATGAGTTGAATAAGGAGGCTGTTAAATAGATGGAGGAGTAATCGCTCAAGGATGTTTTAACAGTTGAATTTCCTTGCTAGAGTGCACCAAGAAGTTGAAGATTGAAACAGGGCTACCCAGATAGAGTCAGCTGGCCTCTTCAGATGAATGCTATAATTTATCTAAGGAACCAAGATAACTGAGTTGTTACTTGAGTCAAACTGGAAATTAGGCACTTAGTTGTTTACAAATATAGTCATCTTATCAATGCAGAAATGACTCACCAAATCCTCAAGTGTGGCCCAAATAGAATTAGACCACCCTTTTGAAAGTGTTGGAAAGAGGGGCTGGAGTGGTTGGTAGCTCAGTGGTTACAGTGCTTGCCTTGCATGTGCGAGGATCCAGGTTCAAACCCCGGCTCCACATACACAACTAAGTGTCAGAGCAACAAAAACCACATGAAAAACTAAATAAAATTGATTATCTTTCTCTCACTCTGTCCTTTTCTCTCTTTAAAAAAAAAATGTAGGAAAGAGAACCTTGTAATTTACAGTGAAAGAAGTAATGATCACAGAACAGCACTGTTGGAAGACATGGCAGGGGAGGGGGAGGCAAAGACACAGGGACCATGTCTGTCAGTGGAGACAGGAAGGAAACTGCTGTCAGCATTATGTAGTGATCATTAAGTTTTTGTGTAAGAGAATCAAAGACCCAAACACAAGGCAGGAGAATAAAACAGCCCCATGAAAGGAAGGAAAGAAGTGACTAGGAAAGTAAAGTAATGAGCTAAACATGGCCTGCCTTTGTGGCCGTGAGACAGGGCAGGGAATCTGTCCACCTGTATTGTTTTGCATCCTTGGTTTTGGGAAAATAGGAGTGGGTGAGCTAAAGGAAAGAAAGGTGGAAGAATCAGAAGGGAAGGGGTTTTTTTGTTCTTTTGTTTTTTAATAACATTTTGAAGCAGAGAATAACCACCATGTTCTCCAGCCAAATATAGAATCTGAGTGAAGATTCAAAGTACGTTAGTGGGCCTTGGGTGGGATGTTCATTCTACTTTGTTTAATGGCTTACCAGTAGGCATATGTTCTTCTCTGCATTTCTAGGTTCAGAGGTAAATGCTTCTCCTCTTTGGAACCTGGCTCATGTGAAAATGGAGCCCCAAGAAAGTGAAGAAGGCAATGTTTCTGGGCATGGTGTGCTGGGCAGTGATGTCTTCGAGGAGCCCATGTCAGGCATGAGTGAAGCTGGGATTCCTCAGAGCCCTGACGACTCAGACAGCAGCTATGGTTCCCACTCCACTGACAGCCTCATGGGGTCCTCCCCTGTTTTCAACCAGCGCTGCAAGAAGAGGATGAGGAAAATATAAAAGCAAAAGAGGGACTTTTTCAGCCCAGTCCTACAACATCCCGCAGAAAACCCTAAAGTATTAAAATTTGTTTCCATAAACAGTCTTAAACAGTGGGTGTCCCTAATTTCAGAGAAACAGGACCTCACCTAACATGGTTTTATTTCAGCACTGTTTTTAGTGTTTTCCTCACCAACTAAGGCACCATTCACAGATGGATCACATTGGTAATAATCAAGAGACCAAAGCTCTGTCCCCGACTGATGTCTTTACTGTGTAAGTACACGTTTCTTAGTTTCTCTGCAGCCATTGCTCTTGTACATTTGAGAAGAGTCATGCCACATTGACCCACCTTACAGAGGAATGAATACTGAGATTTTGTTAAACTTCAAAGCTGTGCTTGAATACACTCACAGGAATATATGCCAATATCAGATGTCAGTTTTTCATTTTTTGGTTCAAATCATTGGGAATCCAGTACTGATACCTCAGAGGAAACTAAACACAGCAAAGCTTACCTATCAGTCATCTTTGTAAAGTGCTTTTTTTTTTTTTTTTAAGAGAGGGACAGTGAGAGAGACAGAGAGAAACAACTTTTAGTTTTTCACATGGCCTTAGTTGCTCTTACACTTAGTTGTGTACGTGGTGCTGGGGTTTGAACCCGGGTCCTCAGGCTTGCCAGGCAAGCGCCGAAACCACAGAGCCACCGCTCCAGCCCCTTTGTAAAGTGTTTTTGCTGCTTATTAAGTCTCATAAAATCCAGAGGTATGTGGTAATGAAACAGCCTTTTTCTTTATTCAGAAAGCTCACCTTTTTCTAGATGTATTCCATCTATCCTCGTCCGTTTTGCTTTTGGTATTTCTGATTCAGAGTTAAGTATTTTCACCATTTTTTCCAGTTGTTCCTTTCTTTTTCTTCTTTGTGAATGAAACAAACAGAACTGACTTGGCTTACATCCTTTATTGTATCTGCTTGGTCATCTGCCAGTGGAAATCTACATACTGTGCTTCTGCTAATAGCTGCACAGTACAAGTTCACACCACATCCTGAGCAGCTTACTGTTGTGACTCATCCAACACAGTATTTACTCTGCTTGACATCTGATAGCTTCAACCCATACTTGTCAATGATATAGCATTGTATTGATTAGGAATAAAAAGCAAATATGTGCTTTATAATTTGGTCATGGATGCCAGCATGTTAAATTAACTAAAGTTGGTTGTCTAACGCAGAATACAAATCTTATGACATTTAGACCACTCCTTTAAGAGACCAAAAATAAGGCAGTTTTAATTAGTATATTAAGTGCCTTTAAGTGTCCCAGGCAGGCAATAAAGATGTGATTGCCATAAAAATGAGATTATATTTAAGCTGTTAAATAATTTACAAATTATTGCTAATTATAAATCATTAGCACAGTTATCTAAATCCTTCCTGTTCTTCTTAACTCCATTTCCCCTTGTTTATTAATCAGAGTGGCCATCAGGCAGTCCATGTGCCTAAAGTAACCATCTGGGTATTTAATTCATTCACTTAGCAATACTTATTGAGTACCTATTATATACCAGGTTCTGTACAAGAGATACAAAGATAGTTGACTTAGTCATTGCCCTTATAGAGCTGATAGCGTAGGAAATGGGTAATCAAAGGCAATAACAGAGAAAAATCAAGACTATTTTACAATGAAATGGTTTCCCTTAAAGAACCAAATTTTTAGACCAATGGTTCCCACTAGGTACAGAATATTAAAATTAATAGTTGATGATGAAATCAGATGCTTTTATTGCTTTGAAATGTTTATATTGGAGAATAGGTACAATCTGGTCAAGATTTGGGATTTTTTTTTATTAAGAGATGGAGAGAGAGAGAGAGAATTTTATTTGTATTTTCATCTGACCTTTGTTTCTCCGATACTTAGTTGTGTATGTGGTGCTGGGGTTTGAACCTGGGTCCTCGT